>WAAF01020451.1:261341-455398 GCA_013400475.1 Tricholaema leucomelas
CCTGGCTGCTCTCCAGCCACTCTGTCCCCAGCCTGTAGCGTTGCTTGGGGTTGTTGTGGCCAAAGTGCAGAACTCTGCACTTGGCTTTGTTAAATCTCATCCCATTGGCCTCTGCCCACCCATCCAGCCTGGCCAGGTCCCTCTGCAGGGCTCTCCTACCTTCCAACAGATCAACACCTGCTCCTAGCTTGGTGTCATCAAAAATTTTTAGGGAAGATGGAAGCACTAAGGCTGATCACATTGGGATAAATATAGAGTCCTAATATTATTTGAATACCTTTCGCAACCTTCATAGTTATTTCTTTAAATTTTCACATTGTGTGACCCTTTTCCTATCCAACATTCAACTTCCATAGCTATTATAGAGATTCCAAACGGCTTGTTACCAATGTTCTGTTACATAAAGGCTGCTGTATGTAAAAGTTCACTTTTTAATTATATACTTAAGTGATTATGTGTGTTATAAAATGAAGATAAAATGTGTAGTGTAGATACAGAATTTTTTATATTGTTTTATAATTGTATAAAGTATAGCTCTTATGAAAGCATCATGAATGCAATTGTTAGTAATGTATGTAGTTAGGACAAGGCTAACTCAAGTGATTTTTATAGTGGTGGCAGGCAGTATTTATCGTGATGATGTAGTGAACATCTGAGTCTCTGCATATAAAATATTGTAAATATAAATTGAGATGAATAGGGATAATCTGTAAAGAAAATACTGCAGTTCCAGTTTAAGTTTTTTTGTTAAGTCCATGTTAAAAGTGAGTTTGGATTCTCTTTTAGTGTTTCACTTTCTGTCCTGTTGTGGATAAAATGTAGATATCAGCACTATAAATAAAAGCAAAGACATATAATATGAAAATAAGACCAAACCAAGGTAGGTTCATCTGAATTCTCTGATGCTCACTCTCTATCTCTGAAATTCATCTAAAGAAAATGATACACAATTGCAGGCAGGGCAAATCATATAAGAAATATGTTGCTTTCAGAGTACAACAGCAAATGATACACAGATTTGGAGTAACAGCATCTTCTAGGAAACACCAGACACCTACTTTTGTAGGCACTGGTTCTAATGTACTCTAATATAGAACTTTTGCTGGCTGTTCTCAGTGATTTGGTAACTGGCCAATTAGTGCAAGCATTTGTATGCACTTGAAGCTTTCTGAGAATTTCCTTCTCGGTTGGCAGATCACAGAATTTTCTGCCTGACATGAATTTGGAGTGAAGGCTTTTGAATCTTTACTGGATTTATTCTTGATTCAGAGTTAGTGCTGAACTGACATGCAGCTCTTAGAAATTGTCTTTTAAAAGGATACAGTAGTACTGAGTAGGTGAAGGCTGTTTTTTAGTACTGGCCAGGGGTGAAATAAAGGATACTGGTAAGTGGCGTATGGATTTATATAGCAGCCACATTTGCAAAAATACAGAGTTTTAACTGTTGTCTTTGAAATTTTATGCCCACATTCTTAATGCTGTGGCTGGTATGAAATAATCTGTTCCTTGCTATTGAATATAAATTTATAGCACACGCAATGAATTGTTGTATACGTTTAGTAAATAGACATCTGTTCTCTTGGACAGGCATAAATATTTTATGAAGCTTGAATCTGATTTGGTCAGAAAACAGAAACTTTTGTTTTTACACTTGGATCTAATCACATACAGAATTCCATGGCGTGGTTTTTCATGATTAATACCTGCATCTATCTGCTCATATTTAGCCTTTAAATATTGTCTTCATACAGTTCAAGGGCTAAAGAAGCTTCTATGGCTAGGATGCATTGTAAGATAAGAGTTTATTAGCAATTATATATTTGACTCCTTTTCAAGTCTTATTTCATAGTATGTTCATTGTTTCTTTGGCAGTTATGGCCTGTGCCTTCTAACTCACAGAAGCAAAGACAGGCAGAATTACAGGTCTGTTTTAAAACCAACCTTCTGCAGCATGAGTCAGGCTTTAGATATGGCCTTTGTCCTTCCTTTGCCTTTGTTCTTTTCATTTGTCCTGCCCCATGGTCACAGCCTCTGAGAATAGCACATCCCTTTGCTGTTTGTTTCTGGTGAATGCCAGGGAAAATTGTACAAGATGTTAGTTCATAATTATTCAGGAAGCAAAATTACTCTTTATTGAGTTGTAATGGGCAGTTTGAAAAACAAACTCTGGGTTTCTAACCTTCAGTGTCACCTTTCTGCAATGGTAGCTCACAGAGGTGTAGCCTCTTATTTCAAGGGCTGTCTTGATCTTAACAGCATCATCAGTAAAGTAAGCAGTTCTCAAAGAATCATTTCAGTACCTAGAAGGGATTACTGTAACATAAAAAAGCAAATATCCACACACACAAAAAGATGAATAAGTTTCTTTTCTCCCTAGCTCTTCTTTCCCCAAGAAGCAAACATAAAGATAGTTTATCCTCCTCTTCATGTGTTCAGTCTTTTGTTAAAAATGGAAGCATGATAAATTTGGTGGACTAAAGCGTCCTTTATAAAATACAATGTTTGCAAGATAATAGGTTCTGATTTTATATAAGATCTGCTATTCATTCACTACTACTTTTCCTGTGGAATATGACATAGTCATTGACTGAAGTGGTATAAAGTCACAAAGTTAATGTTTTCCTACCTAGTGACTGTTTTCATTATCAATACTGCCAAGCTTTCTCTTGCTAGTTTTAAGACTTCAAGACTGAGAGATTTAAAAAACCAAAGTAACTAATGCAACGACATGAACTCAAGTTTGGATTATGAAATTACCTTTTAAATCATTTAGTGACATTGATAAGTAAATGCCTCACATAATGAACATTAGATTGTTCTGTTTCCATCATAATCCACAGACAACGCTACAACCAAAAAGGTATATTTTTTTTTGCCAACCTGAATAGTTTTTTATGCTCAAACACACAAAGGTTTTTTTATTGGTGGGTTTGTTTGGGTGGGGTTTTTTTGGGGAGGTTTTTTTGGTGTTGGTTGGTTTGGTTTTGCTCCTTTTAAAAATTTTGGTTGGTGGGTTTTTTTGTTGTTGTTTTTGGAGTAAGTTTGGTTTTGTGTTTCCTAGGATTAATACAACAATAGAACCATTGCAAATTTTACAGGCCATTTCTTGTGAAACATTGGTATTTGCAAAGTAGTTTCAGAAGCAGCAACTTGAAAGAGAGGAAGGATAATGTGTGGAACATCCTCTGTTTCCTTGTTGTAAATGAAATTAAAAATTAATTTCCAAGGAGAGAATGGTCTCTGGATATGATGAGGTTGCTTTCCTCTACAGTAGGTTTCCCCTTAGCAGGTTTCCTTGTTATTTCTTGGTGGGCTTTTTTTTTCCTTAATTGTTTTTCAGGTCATGATTCTAGGCACAGCCACAAGCAGATGTGGAGGATGTCCCTGCTCACTGCAGTAAGGTTGGACTAGATGACCTTTGCAGTTTCTTTCCAACCCAAACCATTCTATGGTTCTGTGGTTCAGATAGTACACTACAAAACCACATTTATCCCTCTTCTAACTTACGCTTTAGAGAACAATAACTTTGACACCCACTTCTACCCAATACATTAGTTGTCTATGCCAACAGGTGTATTCTTCTCTTGCCTTCTTGTAAGATAGAACAAGCACCTAGTTCCTGCTTAGCCAAAGGTAAAATGGAGCTCAGGTGCTGAGGCTTGCTTTCTTCCCCTGCAGATGAGATTGATAGTTTCACATTACAATGGACTTTGAAAACAAGTCTTTATCTCGTTGTAGCAATCAATTCATTTGTTTGGCAAATTCAGGGACAGTCATGGAAGGATATGCTCCACTCATACACTTATGTTAAAAATATGAAAAACTTCACTTGTAACAAGCTTTAAATAGCTTGGCTAGGCTGAAGTTACAGTAGATTTTAACAAGGTATCCTAGAGCTCCTTAGAACAGAATGACTGTTCTCGGAGCAAATGTTTTAGAGCAGACTGCATACACCTCTGGTGTTTCTGGTAACACAGAGTTGAGAACTTCTTAAGTCTACCTCAGTCCAGGAGACTGTCAACTGCATCCTCCATAGAGATAGGCAAAAGTGCAGAAATACTGGAAACAGCACTGTTTTTGTAAAGACACAATCTTAATCAGCTTGCATCAGGGCTTCAGGTTCTCGGTCATGCTAATCTGAGCTAGATGATGGGCTACCTAAAAGGTAGATTTTTTGACAACTGAAGAAAAAATAGTTTAGCCTATGAGAGCAATTTTCTCTAATTTTACATCTAATAAGAAAAATGTGGTCAAGTAATAGGTAATATAGAATAGAATAGAACCAGCCAGGTTGGAAGACACCTCCAAGATCATCCAGTCCAACCTAGCACCCAGCCCTAGCCAGTCAACTAGACCATGGCACTAAGTGCCTCATCCAGGCTTTTCCTGAACACCTCCAGGGACAGTGACTCCACCACCTCCCTGGGCAGCCCATTCCAATGCCAATCACGCTCTCTGTGAAGAACTTCCTCCTAACATCCAGCCTAGACTTCCCTCGGCACAACTTGAGGCTGTGTCCCCTTGTTCTGTTGCTGGTTGCCTGGGAGAAGAGACCAACCCCCACCTGGCTACAGCCTCCCTTCCGGTAGTTGTAGACAGCAGTGAGGTCCCCCTTGAGCCTCTTCTTCTCCACGCTTAACACCCGCAGCTCCCTCAGCCTCTCCTCATAGGGTTTGTGTTATAGATGGTAGAGAACTGCACTTTCACTGAAAACAATAAGCTGGTTTGTGTAACCAGGTAGTAGAACAAAATGCTAAAAATTGTTCCATTTGAAAGCAGAAATATCTGCACGGGAAATATTCAAGCACAGTGTCATCATCCTACTGCTGCTGCAATTTAGACTTTTATTTTCATTATTTTTTCTTTTAGATCTATTTCCAGGTTTTGCCATTTAATTTGTGTTTTCAGATTCTTGTGTATGCAGTGCAGTGTAAGAAGGGAGGAAATGGATCAAAATGTAGCTATGACAGAGAGCTGACAGAATTACAGGAATGCTGTCAAATTACAAAACCCAGAATGCAGATTATGTAACCTAAACAGCTTGGCTCCTGTTATTTATTACTTGGGTACTTCTTTTGTTTAGAGATGTTCTGGGCTCACAAGGTAAATGGATTCTACACCCAAACATTTTCATCCATAAAATTGTATAATAACAAGATTATACTACTATTCAAGATGAAATACAGTAAGAAAGAAAAATGATATCTGATATCCCTTATATGGTAAAAAATAAGTAGGATGCTATTTCGGTTCGAGCTCTACAAGATATGATTAGTAGCAGAGATAAGTACTGCCTTGTTCAGGCTTTCCAGTTTGAGAGGAACGATTCTCAAGTGTTCATCACAGATTGATTTTATATATATCTGCATGCACATGTAAAGAATCAAAACCAATTCCTACTAGACTGAGTGAAGTTTTAGTGTCGTGGCCAGTGGCAATACGACTGTGTTGGTTGTAAAAACAGTGTGGAGGTTACAATGCAAAGGAGCCATGGAAGTGGTTTACCCTTGATTCACTCACTTGAAATCTGCAGTTTGCCTGTGCTGTTCTCTCCATTTCTATATTTGGCATTGTCACCCTTTAGTAACATTTCCCAAATGCTTTGAGATCCTGCACATTTCCTATAAGCACATGTTGCAGTCTATTTCTGTGTATGCTTTGCATTGTACTCCAGATGGCATTGGTGTATTTTTAGCATATACATGTTTGTGGCTCCTCTGGGGACAAAAAGTAGGAATGATAAGCACATTCCTTGAAATGAAGATAGCTTTTTCAAGATGAGGTTTGTGTGTTGAGCTCAAAGCAGGAAAATTGATTAAGCAAGCATATCACATATTGTGGAAGATAATAGCTCACATTTACACCTTTTTTGAAGAGCTTTTTCTAACTGAATGAGATGGGAGATGACTGAACAAAAATCCAGTCTCTATTCACTATGCTCTTGCTTGCTCTGGCTAAATCGTTGGTGTTTTTTTCCCTTAGTAATACAGATGTCATTAACTGGGATTAGATGAAGGGTTGTGTTTATTTGTGTTGCTTTTTAATTTCATCTGGGATAAATCCTGTCAGAGTTGGCTGATTATGCGACCTGTGCCTTCTGAATACTGGCTTTAACTGAAAGGCAGATATGTAAAATTGCCAAAGAAAATGATACACAGTAAACAATTCCCTTTATGTACATAAACTACAGGAACTATATTCTTTATGAGTCTACCTGCTCGTTCAAAGTGAACAACATCACCTTCGCGGGTTTTGGATCAATGAGTGTGGTTGTTTGGTGTATCTGAAAGAAGCTTATGTAGTAATATCCGGATAGAAGATGCATTTTAAGCTCTAATACATCACAGATCAGAGGAGCATCTGCACTGCCTGCCCGCTTCTCTGATTTGTTTTGTCCACGCAGTTTGTCATACTTAGTCCATTTTGTGAGGCTGAATTTTGGATGTGAATCAATTCTGTTTGTGCTAACAGAAATGGACTATAGTGAATTATCTTTTGGCGACAACTTGTAGAGGTGAATTTTACATTATCATGTGTCCTGTTAAATAAAGCAGTTTCCAAAGAGAAGTTCTGTTAAAGAGGGAACTCTGAGCTGTCTCTGCATGTTGGTACTAGCAAAAGGAAGGGTAGATATATGACTACCTTCACTGTTAGTGGATGCTGACAGAAGACTGGACCACAATTCTTACATGCAGTGCTTCTGAAGCTACATAGTCATGATTCCCAGCAAGATTTTAGTCTACCACAACACTTCTGGGGGCACACGTACAGAAACCTACAAAACTACAAGAAGGCGTAAGAAATCTCTTGGAGAATTGTTCCCAAATGGATATCGTCTCAAAGCCGGACATAATGTCCCTGAAAAGGAAGAACAGCAAACTTTCCGAAACTCCTTGGCGTCTTGTTACAGGGTTGGCTCCTACTGGGGTAAGGTCCAGCTCTAAACTGCTTCTTCAGAACTGTAGTTTGTGATTCTGACTTTAGTGTTGCGTGTTTAAATTTTCAACTTCAAAAGGGTGCTATAGGATTTTAGTTGCTTTAGAGGGAAAACTCCTTCCCAAACTCTCAGCTCGTAATGCGTTCCTATCTCCCTCAGCATTCAGTGCTGACCGGAAATCCAGGAGCCCAGTCTTCAGTGAAGGGTAGATGTAATATTCTGCAGTGTTGCAGTTATGAAGAAGTACTTTTTATAATGTCTGTTGTTACTTTAAAGGTGTAAAAACGTGGAGAGATTATTAATAACTCTTTGATAGAGCACTGTTTGAAAGCAGTTAGTGTACCATCGAGGTAGATTCTGAACTTGATGCAGCTTGTCTGTGATGGTTCACAGAGTACTGATTTTTTTTTGGATGCTGTGGACTGTTTTATCTGTTTACACACTTGCATAACAAAAGCAGAGAGATATATCAAAATATTTTGGCTGTGTTACTACCAAAGAGTTGCAGATTCTTTTCCTGATGTGCTATTTCTTCTGTTTTCCTTTGAGCTTTCATTTTCAAACCCATCTACAAGAAGTGAAATCTCAGTGCCCTGCTGCACTATTTGAAGGCATTCAGGATAGAATTGTTTTGCATCCTAATAATTAGCTCTGTATTATATGTGTCTCAGAAAAGATTCTGACTTCCTAAATATGGATTCTGGTTTGTTCAGTCTTACTTAAACTATATGGTCTTAATGAGATACAGTAGATGTGGATAGCTCTGGTGAAGATACCATTCTGATGAATGGATGAACAGTTTGTCAGAACTGGTATGCATAGTCTATGCTTATTGAATCCTTACACCAGTATTTTGGATATGGTGTTGTCAGTAAGCAAGAAAACACAGCATATGGCAGCCAGAAAGGGATTATCTATTTTGTTGATGGCAAATTATAGAATGCTTGATTCTGTTTGGGTAGATTGACCTCTCGTGTTGTATGAAGAAATATGTCAGTTTATGCTTCTTTTTTAGAATCTATTGAAAGACAAATGAATTTATTGTGATGTCCTCCTTGTACCCTTCCTAGATACAGAGTGGTAATTTTCCTTTTTTTGGAGGTTTGTAATTTATGAATAATCCTGGTTGCTGCTGGATATGAATCCGATGGAAACCATCAGTCAGCAGACAGACTGAAAATGTCAGACAGGAAAATACTGCGTTTCAGTACCTTTAAGGCTGTAAATCTTAAGATAATGTTGTCTGGTTTATTGTAGACTTTATAGAATAATCATTTTCTACTGTAATTTTATGGCTTCTGGCAGATAGTTTATTTGTCATGTTTATATTGCTGTTCTGCTCTAAAGCAGCCATTTTACTAAGTCATTAGTAAAGAGTCAGAAAGCAATAGCATCTCACCTTACAGAACTGAACAAGTATGTAGTGAAATGAATTAAAATACTCCTGTTATATTCTAGCTGTAGCCCAGTATATTAACAGAGTATGTTGTTCCTTATTGCAGAGATCGCTGATTTTTGTAGTACTTAAGACAGATTGCAGTTTTTTGATCAGTATCTGGCTTCTCTTCATGACCCTTCAAAACCATCTTAGAGGGTGTGGATGTGACAAATTTTCACATCTAAATTTCAGGAGGTAGGCATTTGGTCTCTGGGAGTCAGGTGTTGCTTTTGTTGCTGTTTGTGTTTTTAAAGATCCCGGGTTGAACACGCAGAATCTGAAGTAAAATTAAGCCATGTGTGTTATCCAGGAATTTACATAGTAATAATTATAGAAGGTATTACTCACATAGTAGTGTGTAACAATTATAGAATGTATTACACACATAGTGTACACAAGTTTTCAGTCTGCTTTGAAAATGCTCCATTAGTTGTACAGGCGACACAGCTATCTAAATGTGATGGTTTGGGTGTTCCTCGCCCCCCACACTTTAGAAATCACCCAGACTAGTCTCAGTCGGCTCTGGAAATTTGAATGAAGCTTGTATTTACAGCTGGCACAATTTACAAGCAGATATTTACAGTATATACAGATATACATATAGAAATAGACAAGGTAAAAGGTAATAACAGAAACACAACTCCCCTTCCAGAAACCTGAGTCCCCAGGAGAGACTCTCAACCACCCCTCACCTTCCCCCTACCCCTCTCAACCTTATCCCAGTCCTAAAGAAGAATGGAGGTTCGGCCAAGAGGGTTAAAAAGCAAGGTGAAGCAGCCAAGCAAAAGGAGAGTGAGGTTAGAAAGCAAGATGGAGTCCAGCCAGCAGCCACGAGCTCCCCAGCAGGCAGAAGATCCCAGTGAAGAGAAGAAGCAAGTGACCTAATCTTTGTTTTGCCTTTCTTTTGTACACATCTCAGCAAGACTGTGAGCGAAGTAGACCTCACCATTGTTTTAATTTCTCAGCCTATCATCTAGTTCTTCTCACCAAAACATCCCAGCTAGGCTCAAACTAGCACACTAAACAAGTACTTTCACAGCAAGAAAATAATCCTGTGGTCTATGGGGAAGTTCTGCAATTCCAATTAATGTGGTTGATGCAGTAACTATTGACTAAAATTACTTGTCTCATATTGATGAAGAAATCTGGTTTGATAATCCCCAGACTTTTTTACTGGTCTAGAAATCTATGAATCTCTTAGCTTCATTCAAGGCGTTGCAGCTGTAATAAACCCTGCTCAGGAGCATACTGTAGTCTTCAATTTAGAATCAGAAGACTGACTAACTGAAGAGGCCATTTGTTTTATCTGCATAGTTTTCCTGCTGTTAGTGGTATTTTCTAGGTAAATAAAATACTTTGCTATTTTTCAGTATAAATTACAGTGTAGAAGATTGTATCCTATTCCAGTCAGATCCCATAAGAAAATTCTGCTAGAAAACCTCTTGCCAAGAAGAAAATGAGTGACATGATAGTGACAAACCAGCAAGTATTTCCTGAGAATTCCATCCTGCAGTTTTCAGCTAACTTTGTCAGCGGGATCCTATGAAATGGGCAAAATTAGGATAGACCTTACTGTAATACAGAAGAAAGTTACTCTATCTCAGCTACTGATTTTATCACTTAAATGTATTATGCTTCTGAAGTTATTTCCTATTAAGGAAGAATTCTTCCCCACATGTATAAAATACATTCTCAAATACTGCTGAGGAAAGAGAGATGTACACAGTTGTATCTGTAGCTGAAACAGCTGCAGGGAAATGGGAATTCTTGTTAGTGCTCCTATTACGGAATTTTGCTTACTGTTCTGGATGCACAGGTGAATATCAAAAAGAAATCTGTTCGTGGTCAGTTGATCTTTTTAGTCCTGAGTCAGATTTCATTTGAAGACAGAGAGGGAGCATAGCATGGGAGATTGTGTTATTGAGTACATATGATTAGTTGTCAGAGACAGGTCATTTTTAAAGAGGCTTTATCAATAATTACTCGTCAGATCCATCAAAATATTTTCTGTTTTACCTGTTTGGATCTTATGTAGATTCATAAGAAGATACCTACTAAATGATTTAAGCTTGTTTTAGTTTGACTACTGTCTCATTGCGACAAGGTTATTGCTGTGAGGTTTATTGTGTCATCAGTTTATGGATGCATGTGTTATTGCTGGCACACGTCCATGCTTCATTAATACCAGCATCAGAATGAACTGTTTTATGGACTTTAGGAATCATTCAGTTAATTCATCATCCCCTTGCTAAGTTCAAGGTGATACGAATAATCATACATTTAGGGGCAGAATCATTTCATCTGAGTCCTAAGCTTACAGTTTATTCTTAGCAGCAGCCTTTTGTAGTCTATTTGAAGAGTAAGGCTCAAACCTCTGAATTAGCTGCAGTCTTTCAAAATGCACATCATTTGCTAGAGGGTCAAGTGATCAATGTGATGAAATATTTTGTAGGACCAAACACATTCATCCAAAGACAGCATCTCTTATCTCCTTCACAATCAAGCTTTAGAAGTAGAATAGCATAGAATAGAATCAACCAGATTGGAAGAGACCTCCAAGATCATCCAGTCCAACCTAGCACCCAGCCTTAGCCAGTCAACTAGACCATGGCACTAAGTGCCTCATCCAGTCTCCTCTTGAACACCTCCAGGGACGGTGACTCCACCACCTCCCTGGGCAGCCCATTCCAATGCCAATCACTCTCTCTAGGAAGAACTTCCTCCTAACATCCAGCCTAGACTTCCCCCGGCACAACTTGAGACTGTGTCCCGTTCTCTGTTGCTGGTTACTTGGGAGAAGAGCCCAACCCCCACCTGGCTACAACCTCCCTTCAGGTAGTTGTAGACAGCAGTGAGGTCTGCCCTGAGCCTCCTCTTCTCCAGGCTAAAACACCTCCAGCTCCCTCAGCCTCTCCTCATAGGGTTTGTGTTCCAGGCCCTGCGCCAGCCTTGTTGCCCTTCTCTGAACACATTCCAGCACCTCTCAACATCTCTCTTGAATTGAGGAGCCCAGGACTGGACACAGTACTCAAGGTGTGGCCTGACCAGTGTTGAGGCTAATGTCTGGGAGGCCTTGAGTTGAACTTCATCAGCTCCTAGCAAGCTTCAGACCTTAACTTGGAGGGAGGGAAAAGGCAGGAGTGGGAGGCAGTTGTACTTGCCACACCTGTGAGCTATAACTGTGACATTGTCCAGTTCTATTGTGTGTTTTGTTCAACTCACTTTTCAGAGTTGTTTTGTGTCCTGTTCTGGAATATCTGTGTCTTGGCAGTCAGGTGAAGTCGCTGGTGACTGGAAAATGGGAAACATTACACCTATGTAAAAAAGGGTGGAAAGAGGGACCCTGGGAACTACCAGCCTGTCAGTCTCACCTTGGTGTCTGGGAAGATATGCTAAGCACAGAGGGGACAGGGAGATGATTAGAGATACCCAGCACAGCTTCACCAAGAGAAGTCTTGCCTTACCAACCCAGTGGCCTTCTGTGATGGAGTGACTGCAACACTGGACAAGGGGCGAGCTGTGCATATCACCTATCTGGACTTTTGCCTTTGATACAGGTCCTCACAACATCCTTCTCTCTAAACTGGAGACATACAGACTTGATGAGTGGACTGTTCAGTGAATGAGGAATTGAGAGGATGGTTGAGATTGAATCTAGAGGATTGTGTCAATGGCTTGATGTCCAGATGGAGACTGGTAACAAGTAGTGTCCCTACTCACTGTTTCTGTTGAGACCAGTGCTGTTTTATGTCTCCATCAATAACATAATGGGATCAAGTGTACCTTCACCAAGCCGAGTGATGCTGTTGACAGACCTGAGGGATGGGATGCCATTGAGAGTGATGGGGACAAGCATGAGAAGAGACCTGTGTGAACCTCATGATGTTTGGCAAGATCCTCTGTACCTAGATCAGGTCAATCCTCAGTATAAGTGCAGGCTAAGGATGAAGCAGCTTTGCTGAGAAGGACTTTAGTGGTACTGGTGGATGAGAAGCTGGATGTGAACTGGCAACCAGATCCTGTGCTGCCTCAAAACAAGCATAGTCTGCAGTCTGAGGGAGGTGATTCTGTTGCTTTACTTTGCTCTGGTGGAACCTTGCCTGCAGTACTGCATCCAGCTTTAGAGCCCTCAGCAGAAGAAGGACGTGGACCTATTCGTGCAGGTCCAGAGGAGGGCCACAGAAATGATCTCAGGGCTGAAGCACCTCTGCTATGAGGCAAGGATGAGAGAGTTGTGGGCATTTAACTTGGGCAAGAGAAGCTTCAGAGACACCTTACAGCACCCTTTCAGTACTTAAAAGGAGCCTGTAAGAAATAAGATAGGGACAGGCTTTTTTTAGCAAGGACCTGTTGCAATAGGAGTAGTAATGGTTTTAAACTAAGAGATGGTGCATTTAGAATGGATACAGGAATAAATCTTTTGTGCTGAGGGTGGTAAAACACTGAAACAAGTTGCCCAGAGAGGTGGTAGAAGGCCCATCCCTGGAAACATTCAAGATCAGGCTGGATAGATCTCTGACCGACCCCATCTAGTTAAAGGTGCCCCTGCTCACTGCAGGTGAGCTGGACTAAATGATCTTTAAAGATCCCTTCCAACCCAATTATTCTATGATTCTGTGAAATACATATCTATATTCTATCATACAGGTGTAGAATTCCCATAATAGACCTATTTGAGTCTTGAAAAGTGTAAAAAGTTCTGTTCTCTGAAAGGAATTATTTAAAATAGCGTAGGCTTTAAAATTGTGTAGAACTTACTCCATGGTGATTTTCTTCTCTCACAAAAAATACTCTGAAGCCATAGTCCTTTCATTCTATCATTTGATGTCTCAGCAACTCCAGTCTCTTTTATGCATTGTAAGAGTTTGGATAGTTGCAAATAGATAGGAAGTTTATGTTTATTAAGCATAATTTTACTACTTTAAGTGTAGATTCCCAAATCCAGTTTTCAAGTTGTGATTGATCTTCAGAGGTACCATAGTAATTAAAAAGAAACTTTAGATTTATGTAGTAGGAATGATTTTCTTTTTACTTCGTTAAGGTTGCTTTTGAGTCATAGCAAGAGTAAAAACTTGATATAACAGCTTCCCAAGAACTCTCCAGAAATAAAGCTTTGCTTTAAATGCATCTCAATATATACGTCTTTGCTCGTGAGGGAAACCTCTAAGCTCTACTGAGATGATGAAAGTTGTGACCAGGTTTATATACTTGTCAGAACCTTTCCTTAGGTTTCTGGAGATGAAAGTGGTTATAGGACTGGAATTGGTTAAAATAGAGTATGCATGAGAAGAAGCTGTCCTGGGCCTAACTGTGGCAGTCACAATACCCTGTTACACAATTTTTATATAACTCCTGGCTGTACTGTCTAATAAAAATTATCCTCAAAGCCTTATTTTATAAGCTGTGCATGTGTATAATACACAGTGTACTTTTATTTATATGCCAAAGATATGCAGGCAAATTATCTACTATCAGCATAAGTCTCTTTTAATAATTTAAGCCTTTAATCTTCTATAGTATTTTCTCTTGCACACACTCTCTGTTACGTCTCGCTGGCTTTGCAGTTGGCTGGGAATTGCTGTTCACACAGTCTGATTTCAACACCAAAATGCTGTTTCTTCGTAAAAATAGTTACTACTTTAATAGCCAAAGTGTCACCAATTCCTGTAGGTGGAGTCTGATGGGAAGAATTAGAGCAGATTTGCCATTTAAAAGAGAGAATGTGTAATTTCTCTGTTCTGCTTGAGAGTTTTGAAATTAGGGTAGGGATAGGGAGTATTATTACAATAAAAGATTTTACGTCATTAAGATTTACCAATTTAATCAGGTATATACCCAGGTTATCAGATCTCTTGCCCATAATCTCTTAGTTTTCACTAAGCGATGTAGGAGCCTGGAGAATTGAGGAGTTTCATATCTGTATGTGTCATTGACAGCCTGGAAGAGAAGGACATATGCACTAGATCTGCCAACAGAACCTCAGTGATGTTTTTTCCCCATAGCTTTTAGCTTGTATGGTAAATCTCATCCCATGGCTGCCTACATAAACTAAGGCTTTCTGGTAGGATACTTCAGCTATTAAGGAAATAATTTTAAAACCATTTGCAGTAGAGCTGGTAAGGATCTCAGAACCATTAAGTATGGAAGAACATTTCAAAGGTATGCTACCTGTGTTGATTTAATTGATCACTGTCATTGTAACTGAAATGTTGCTATAATCTGAATTATTATTTACTAGATTTTTTTTTTCTTCTTTATTGCAGGTTTAAGATTTTTAAGAGCTCTTAGGCTGATACAATTCTCAGAAATTTTGCAGTTTCTGAATATTCTTAAAACAAGGTAAGACCTTTTCTTATGTACTTAGCTGCATTGGCAACAACATAAATTGCTTAGGTTATTAATTTTACACTGAACTATCTTAAGACTGCAATTGTTCTAATTAGCATTTATTTAATTTATGTACTCCCAAGTCACTTTCTGGCTTTCACTGATGCTGTGGGCTATGAACACACAACAGTTGTGCAGAAGCAGCACACAAAGTTGTAAACAAGAGCACACAGTTGTGAACAAAAAGATAACCTGGAAGAAAATAAATGAGAACTGTCCCATGCTTTGCAGCTTCAGATACGTTGCCTTTCATCATTCCTTAAAATGCTCTAGGTGAAGTACTGAATTCAGCTTCCAATAATTCTTGTAAACTCAGTTCCACTCTGAAATCCTATTCTCTCTTCACCGGTTGATGATGCATATATAAGGGTTTTATAAGCAAGTAACTCCATTCACTTGCCCTATGAATTGTTAGTGATGGGGAAGTAGATCCTTGAGATTTGTACGCCCTCAAGGTAAACAGCTGTTTCTTCAACCCTTGGAACTATTCTTTTTGCTGTAAAACCCTCACACTATCTGTCTTCACCTGTGTGACTGTAATGAATCCAGTTCTTGTCAAATGGAGCAATCAAAGAATATACAGGAAGATGCAGTGCAGTAGCTAAGAATACTACCAGTATGTTAAATGAGAGTAATTTGTGCAGAAGCTTAGAGTGTTCAGTCAGTTTGCAGTTAACAGACAGAACCACCTCACCAAAAGAAATGACAATCAATAGTGAAGTCACATAAACTGAAAGGATTTTGGATCAAGGCTGAAACTTCCCTCAGGAGTGGTGGATTTATAAACTTCACGATCCATAAGTGAAAGAATGCCACGTTAGTCACAGTCAGTGTATTCAGAGCTAGCTTAGTCAAGGTTGACCTGTTCAAATACAATTCCTCTGGTGCAAAATTTACTCCTAGTTTAGATATCAGCATCTCTGTGATTCCTTATATGAGTGTCTAAATATCTATAAGCTTCAAATGTTGATATCAGGAAGCCTGTAAAGTTTTCTTAGGTGACTGTAAAGCTTTCTTACCTGACTCTGTCAATTTACTCGGTTAACCCCAGCAGATAATCACTAACACTATTTATTTAGCTTAAAACCCATCTGTGCTTCAAAAGATATTTTTATGTCTCTCCCTATTCCTGGTTTTTCAGTAGAAAGACATGTCAGCTCTGGTTTGTACCTGAATCAGTAACTTGAGATTAATTCCATAATTTGCTATACTATCAAGGTTCATAAAAGGTTGTTGGTTTTTTTTTTCAAATGGATGAGTCAAATGAAAACAAATTAACAGAACAATATTTATTTGAGAAGAATTCTAGTTACACCAGACTAATTTCACCCTGTGAGTGCCTTGGGTTTTATTTGTTGTCTTGCATGTGTTTTAGAAAGCAAAACAATTAAAAACCTCATTTATTCCTGCTGCTGCTAACCTCAATGAGGAATTTCTGTGTTTTCAGCACGTTCTTGCATATCATCACAAACAAGGTTCTTGTGCTGGGTGTGCTTTTTCTGTTTCAGTACTGAAATACTTTTTAATGGAGAGTTTCTATTCTCAACAAAAAAAAAGAATTATGATAATTGTTATTAATGAAGAATCTGTAATAGAATTGTGCAAGAATTAGAACAGTTGAAGTAGTAATCTCAGTGAATTTATTTTCAATTAAATAAAAATTACTTTCCTAAATTCAAGCAGTGATCTCAGTTACATACAGTGGTCTTAAACTGTTATTATTATTACCTTAAACTTCAGTATTGTATTGTGTGCTTTTGACTAGCTGTTGCAACATTGTGTGGCTCAGGGATGGGTTAAAAAACATACAGCATCAAGATATTTTAGCACTTCATGCAATCTATCTTTAAGAATTTAACAAAATCTTCTGTTTGTGTTTGGGGCTCCTCAACTCAAGAGAGATGTTGAGATACTGGAACGTGTCCAGAGAAGGGCAACAAATCTGGTGAGGGGCCTGGAACACAAACCCTATGAGGAGAGGCTGAGGGAGCTGGGGGTGTGCAGCCTGCAGAAGAGGAGGCTCAGGGGTGACCTCATTGCAGTCTATAGCTACCTGAAGGGAGGCTGTAGCCAGGTGGGGTTGGTCTCTTCTCCCGGGCAGCCATCAACAGAACAAGGGGACACAGTCTTAAGTTGTGCCGGGGGAAGTCTAGGCTGGATGTTAGGAGGAAGTTGTTGGCAGAGAGAGTGATTGGTATTGGAATGGGCTGCCCAGGGAGGTGGTGGAGTCACCGTCCCTGGAGGTGTTCAGGAAAAGCCTGGATGAGGCACTTAGTGCCATGGTCTAGTTGACTGGCTAGGGCTGGGTGCTAGGTTGGACTGGATGATTTTGGAGGTCTCTTCCAACCTGGTTGATTCTATTCTATGAACACCAAAAATTAAGGTCAAGGTTTGAACTACTGAACTGAGATAGCAAATGGAATACATTGTTATTAGCTCTGAAGTGATAGATGGGAAAAAGAAGAACACTTTTTATTGTTTAAAATATTTGGCAAAAGATGTTGATACGAAAAAAATATGGAACTAATTCAACTCGAGGCATTTCAGTGTGCATGGTATTGATGACAGGTAGCCACTGAGAAGATGAGATAGGTTCTAAATGGTACTACTGTGTTTTTAATATTTCATGTAATTAAAGAAGAAGTTTTGTCCTCCTTTTCCTTTTACCTTAATAAAGAAATTATTGTATTCTGAGAATTATTCCTGGAATTAGTGACAGAGCTATGAGGATTAATGGAGCATATATTGTTTAAGCAATGGGTAGAAAAGCCATTCCAAACACTGGAATCCAAAGGAAGAGATGAAAGGATGCAGAAATAGAGACAGTGAGGAGACTAGCATGGGAAAGTTAAGATAATTATTAAAATAGCTGGGAAAAAAAATCTTAATGATGTTTGAGAACAACCAGTAAGTCAAAATTTTACAGTGTCATATTAAAAGACTGTGCCCTGACAAGGATCTGTATGTTTCCCCAGTTTGAAATGAGGTATATTTTACTCAGCCTTTTCTTTTCTTCCTCTTCTTGATTGAATAGAAGAACTTGTGTGGTGTTCAGTCAAAAATTTCCTTCACTGTTCTCTGATATTTCAACAAAACTACAGAGGCTTAGGCAGGGCTCACAGTAAGGGATTTTGTACAGATGTTGGAAAAAGCTTAAAGAGGAGGAAAATTTTGTGACTAATCCTTCATCTATATTTAGACCCCAACAGAAACAGAGAGAGTATTTCATAGAGGAGAAATAAGGTGTGATGCTTAATAAATCTGCAAAAAGTATGCAAAATGAGTAATGTGAATATTTATTCTTAATGGCTGGTGTAATTTACTTGTATTACACTGGAGACTGACATGTTATTTGTAACAGGAGCCTCTCCTGTTCCAGGTTCAAGTGGATGATATTTAGTCTTTAATAATGGAGCTTTGCATCAGTGTGATTTCTGTGACTTTGTTTAATATATGAGCTCATTGGTTAGAGTCCTTTGCTGTCACTGAATACTATCTCCAACAAAATATGAACCTTAAGCAAACATTAAAAAAGAGAGACAAAGAGATGTGTTGGTGTAGTCGAATGCTGATTATTTACAAAGCTACTGGGATATTATCTTGAGTGCAGTATTCATTGTAGTATCTGTCATATTACCCACTCATTTTCCTTTTCTAGTAGCCACAGATGCCCACTTTGCTAACTGTAACTCTTAAAAATATTTTTGATGGAGCTGGTCTTACTGATTTTTCCAGGTTAATTTCTCAACTTTATTTAGAAAATAATACATTTTTACTGCTCCTTAAAGTAGCTGTAAGCAGAAGTGTTAATTAATTCTGTTGCAAAAATACTGCTGCTCACAGGGATAGTGATACCACCACATCCACACGGCGTTTAAATACCTCCAGGGATAGGAACTCCACCACTGCTCTGGGCAGCCTGTTCCAGTGCTTGATAATACTTTCTGTGAAGATTTTTTTCCTAATACCCAGCCTGAATCTCCTTTGCCACAACTTGAGGCCATTTTCTCTTCTGCTGTCATCTGTTGCATGTGATAATGACCTCCACCTCATACCAACCTGATTTGAGGTACTTGTAGAGGGTGATGAGGTCTGCCCTTAGCTTTGCCTTCTGAAAACTAAACAACCTCATTCCTTCACTAGCTCCTCATAAGATTTCTTTTCAAGGCCCTTCACCAGCTTAGTTGCTCTTTGGTACACTGCAGCATCTGTGTCCTCCTTGTAGTGAGTGGCCCAAAAATGAACACGATGCACAGTTTGGACTAAACAAGAGTTTGCAAAGTTTGGCTAGTGGGGGTGTGTGTGTATATACATGTGTGTGTGTGTGTATATATGTGTGTGTGCATATACACATATACAAATGTGTGTGTGCATATACACATACACAAATAATGAAAAAATAGACATTTCATTTTAAAAAGTGAATGTCAAGTATCAAATCCTCTGTCTTCACTTGAATTCCCACAAAGAAGTCTACAGGAGTTCAAGAGAGCAGAATAACAGAAGTTACCGAGAGCTTTACACTGGAACTGTAAAGTGCCTGAGTTATTTAATTTGGGCATCACCTTCTTTTTCATAAAAGCAATATGGCTTTTACAGAGTGGCTGTGGTAGTTCAGTAGTCGTTTGCTGTGACTGCAGGAAAACAGTCTTACCCTGTGGTCATGTTTGCCACTGTTAGCATGTGGCGAGTATCCAACAAGAACAACCTCTTGTGATTAATTTTTAAAGCCTCTGCACATCTGGGGTCAAAAGCCCAACGCATAGAGAAGAATCCTATGAAAAGCTAAAGAGTCCTTCAGAATTAGTCAGTTTCCTATAAATGCAGTGTTCAGCAGCTAGCATTAATTGGCATTGCTCAGTTTGATTCACTGGACCTGCAAGTGTGAATATTTACATGGAACTAATTGCTGAAGTGTATAGTAATGAAAAATAAGATGAGTGTACTCATGAAAAAGTACTGTTCATTTCTATTTCTTTGATGATGAATATAGATGTAGCTAAGGTTTCTGTTTCTCTTACTGCGCTCAAATGCATTGGGATTTTCTTTTCAAGCTACCTATGCAGATGTGATCTCTTCAAGGACAAAAGAATACATACTTTGCATAAGCTTTTGATTAATTTTTTTAGGGAGCCTGCTCTTCTTCATAAATCATCATCAGACTCTTTGAGTCTAAAGTATGCATTCATATACAGCTACGTAATAAAACCGTGTGATGAATTACAGTCTTAAGTTGCCATTACCAGAAATTAACCTGGGTTTTGTTTCCTTTCAGTAATTCCATCAAGCTAGTGAATCTGTGCTCCATATTTATCAGCACGTGGCTGACAGCAGCTGGGTTCATACATTTGGTAAGTATATTTGAAAATACATTGAGTTTTTCTCGTGGATCATCCACTCTCTTGAGCTACTTGATTACATGAATTTGCCATGCTCTGGATAATCCCATAACATAGGCTGCAATAAGAGAGACATCACATCTTCCCAAATCTTAGGCTTCCATTCAGAACTACTTCTGCATAGTAAGTAATACATCATTAACCTCAGTGATAAAATATGAACCTTGGAACTACTGGAACTTCTTGATCAATTACAATGTACCAGTAGATGGCAACGTTTCCTAAACAACTGCTTGGAGTGCTTCCTGGAAGGGGATGGCAGAGCTGAAGTTATACTGAGGTACTCGATGGTTGTCCCAGAAGAAAGCAGTTCTGTTGTAATGGGGTGGATAATGCTGTAGATAGAAATTTTGTAGAGATTATTTCCTTCACATCCGTTTTTACATTTCAGATATTTTTGGTGTGGCTTTCGATTTCAGTTCATTAATAACATGTACTTTTACACTAGGTTTTGCTCTGCATTTAACAATACCTGAAAAATCTAAGTTAGATAGTGTAAAAGTCTATAAATAAATATATATAATAATATACAAAATATAATAATATATATTATGTATATTATTTTTATATATATATTTTATATATATATCAATGTGGGTAATGATAGGTAATGTCAGTTATGTATTTTAAGCATTATAACCTAGTAGTTTTTAATGCTTTAGTTGGTAAATATGGTAAAGTGTTTGTCCTTCAAGTACATTTTGTCATCAGCTTAGAATCAGGAAAATGTCAGGCTGCTAGCAGTGTTAACTTAGTTAGGAATGATCTGGGGCTAATAGTGTAGTGTTATTGATGTTTAGTCCTGAGCAATTTCATTGCCTTCACTTGAATTACCTTGAGCTGCATCCAGACATAAAAGATTAAATTCAGAATGTTTATCTTCTAGTTATGCCAGACAGCCATTTAATTTTCACTCTTAGAAAGTTGCACTGAAATTTTGTTGTGTTTAATTTCTGATATATTTCTCATTCATAGATAACCACATTTTTACACTCCACTTGACAAACACATCTTTCTGTTTTTAAACAACAAGCAAAAAGACATGATAATTTTCTAAGGCTTAGATTGTGGTGGGTTTTGCGTAGTTGATGGTTTGGGGTTTTGGGTTTCTTTTTTGTTTGCTGTTTATTCTTGTTAGATTTGGGGGTTGGGGAATTTTTTTGGTTGGTGGTTTTTTTGGTTGGTTGGTGGATTTTTTGGGGGTTTGGGGTTTTTTTGTTGTTGTAGTGGCTTTGTTTGTTGTTTTAATTAAGCTTCTCTGTTCTTGCATAAGTAGGAATCAAACTTTCTCTACTGTAGGAATCAAACTTTCTACTATTAAAAAAATTTAGAGCACCTGCTCCTTTCCCACTGATAAATTTGTAACTTTGTTACATACAATAGCGTGCTTCTTGGAAAAGAAGTAGTTACCACTGAATGTAGCACGTGGCTTGAATAGATAGTAGGCTGAAGATGAGCCAGCAGTGTGCCCAAGTGGCCAAGAGAGCCAATGGCATCCTGGCCTGTATCAGGAACAGTGTGGCCAGCAGGACAAGGGAGGTTATTCTTCCCCTGTACTCAACACTGGTCAGGCCACACCTTGAGTGCTGTGTCCAGTTCTGGGCTCCTCAATTCAAAAGAGATGTTGAGGTGCTGGAAGGTGTCCAGAGAAGGGCAACAAGGCTGGTGAAGGGCCTGGAACACAAACCCTATGAGGAGAGGCTGAGGGAGCTGGGGTTGTTTATCCTGGAGAAGAGGAGGCTCAGGGCTGACCTCATTGCTGTCTACAACTACCTGAAGGGAGGTTGTAGCCAGGTGGGGTTGATCTCTTTTGCAGGCAACCAGCAAGAGGACAAGGGGACACAGCATCAAGTTGTGCCGGGGGAAGTCTAGGCTGGATGTTAGGAGGAAGTTCTTCCTAGAGAGAGTGATTGGCATTGGAATGGGCTGCCCAGGGAGGTGGTGGAGTCACCATCCCTGGAGGTGTTCAAGAGGAGCCTGGCTGGGGCACTTAGTGCCATGGTGTAATTGACTGGCTAGGGCTGAGTGCTAGGTTGGACTGGATGATCTTGGCGGTCTCTTCCAACCTGGTTGATTCTCTGATTCTAACAGCTAAATAATGCTTTAAGATAGAAGTAATAATTAAGTTTCAAGGAAAATTCACACTTTAGAAGTTCCAAAGAAGTTGTTATAAAGTGAATTTACCTATCTGTATTAGTAGGTTGTATTATTTAGTGGTGAATGGAAAAGCTAATTCTCATAAATAGTAAGAGTGGTAAGGCTATGTATTTCGGCTAAAGGACTATAGTGCTGTGGTTGGGATGGAGTTAGATACTGTATTTGTTCAAAATAAATTGTAGGAAAGTGTCCAGAGTTTGTATTACATGCCAGATTTTTTTAATGCATGCATATATGTACACACATGCACAAATGCATACCTCAGTAGAAATAATTTGTGGTATGACTCAACTAATCATGTCTTTTTTTGTATCATTTAGGTGGAGAACTCAGGGGATCCATGGGAAAATTTCCAAAATAATCAACCACTGACATATTGGGAATGTGTTTATTTGCTGATGGTTACAATGTCCACTGTTGGCTATGGAGATGTTTATGCAAAAACAACACTTGGGCGCCTTTTCATGGTCTTCTTCATCCTTGGGGGATTGGTAAAAACTCTTTTTAAATTATTAATATTAATAATGTTATTATTCCAGTTACCTTAGTACTTGAGCCTATCCAGCTCCATCCTGGATTAGTGAATTAAAATTAGTTGTAAAACATTTCAGTATGTCTAATACACTGTAGTTGATTTGGCTTTTTCTTCTGTAGTGAAATATTTTAGCAGAGCTTGTGAAATTAGCCCAGTTTAGTAAAGTCAGACTTATTCTAATCCATTTAAATGAGTAATGCATGTGAATACATAAAGTGCTTTAATATTTCAACTTAGAGTGTTGTTTGTAATGTAGTACATTTAGTGGCTGTAGTGCGTTTTTTGGAGGCTGCTATTGATACTTGAAGGCACTTTGCGGTTTCAGATGTCCTACCCACCCTTCTGTGTTCCTTCCCACAATTCCAACAAACACTGTGGCTTTGGACTGCCTTAAAGAGCAGCTTGTCTGATCAAAATGATGGCAAACTGCATTATCTTTAATTTCAGACATCCTTTCATGTCATGTAGGCACAATTTCAGCTCACAAATTGTCATGTGGCCATAACCAGTATCGTTTTCTGTCACCAAATTCTAGTGTTCTTTGTCCTTTGTACATAACACAAAAGTTACAAATGGCTTTCTGTCAACTTTTGTATTATTTATCATTGTTTGTAATATTGTAGGACCCGTGGTAATATTATTCTCTAAACCAGCAGGGTTTATTTTAGTATTTACACTGTGCAAGGTAAGTGCTTTATGGCTGACTCCCAGTATCTATCGAGCACATACATATGTGTGTTGTTATTTCACTCTCATATATTGGTTTCACATATACATACATCTTCCAGAGGTGGTATGTATGTTGTTAATGTTACAAATGCTGTCTATGAGACACACAGAGATGCATATATATGACTGTATATATATGACCATAATTATATGCATTCTCATCTCTGTGTGTGACATATGGAGACAAAACCCATGTCAACTGGCAGTAGCTCTTTGAAGTATCCAGCCACAAGGAAGATGTTTGTTGGACAAAACATGGCAGAACGATTTTGATTTTCTCCTCAAGACCTTTTTTTTTTTCCTATCAAGTGTTATTCCAGTCCTTTTAAAAACATAAACTTTTGGAAAAGATATTTTTTTGGGGCGGGGGGAGTGACCTTTTTTGTTTCTTTCCAGGAGGTATAACCCCTGATTCCATTTTGGTTTTGTCTTATTTTGAATCCTAACGACTGGGATGGGGGGGAACTCTGTCTTTTAAAATAGAAATGTAGTAGTAATGATAACACCTGGGTTTTTTTTATATAGTGGAGCTTGAATAGTTTTTTTTTTACCCTCCCTGCTTTAGGAAGAATTGGGCATAGCTGCATTTTACAATTAGATAACCAGTTTAATTTTGTTCTTGTTTTATTTTGTGTGCCTATTTTTCCTTTTTTTGACCATTTTCTTAGTTTATAAGGTGTGTACCTTCTCCAAGACAAACTTTTGCATTGAACCCTCTTGTTTTGGTCGATAAGAACTTTTACATTTTTAACATTTTGTTTTTAAACAAACCTCTTAGATCTTTTGAATTTTCAGATCTGAAAGATACATACCTTCTGAAAATACTCAACATCCCCCTTTCTTTGGCCTCTCTTTTTAGTCTTTTCTTCTGTCTCCTATCTTCTTCTTAGGCCATGTTTGCCAGCTACGTCCCTGAAATCATAGAGTTAATAGGAAACCGCAAGAAATATGGTGGTTCCTATAGTGCGGTTAGTGGAAGAAAGTAAGTATCCCAAGAGGCTCTGCTGCCTCTGCTGCAGTAGAACACTCTCTGCATGCCATTTTCTTTTTTTTTTTTTGTTTGTGTTTTTGTTCCATGCATGTAGGCAATGTTTGCTCGCTACGTGCCAGAAATTGCTGCTCTCATCCTTAATCGGAAGAAATACGGCGGGACTTTTAACTCAACCCGAGGCAGAAAGTAAGTCAAAAAAGACCAGGTGTGGTTGTGTGACTTTGAAGAGTCCCTGAAGGTGGTAATAGCTGACTCGCAGCTTCTCAGGCTGCTTTCCTCGACATCAGATGTTACCACTAAAAAGTTGTCACACTATATAATTAGAGACCTGGGCTATGCTACGGTACGAGTCACAACGTTTTGTCCCTACTTCAGAGGACCTTGGCTACCACTCAGACAACACCTTGTAGGAAATGGTGCTATTGCATATGCAGTTAGCTTCTACAACAAGGATGACTTACTGCTTCATAGTTTGGAGCATCAGATTATCAAGAGGTCATCTCTTAACCAATGACAATGATAGTTCAAATGATTTTCCAACAACTCGGATCAGAAAACTTGGGTTTATTGCAGTGCAAAATATAAGATTTATTGAGATCAGGTTACTCCACTAGAGTGATTATGTCAGAAGTCTGACAGTGCTATTTCTCATTGTTCAAACAGCAGATACACATAGAATCACAGAGAGTGACTCAGGTTGACAGGCACCTCAGAGATCATCTACTCCAACCTCCCTGCCATGAGCAGAGAGATACCTCCCTGCTCTTTCTGGCGTTCTCATTATCAAGACCTGTAGGAATACATCCTTAATTGAACTACTTGATGATATAGCAGTTTCCCCTCTATATCACCTTTAGTCTTGCCATCTTTTGTTTCATTACATATCATTGTGACATTGACTGGCAGAGATATATTTGCCCTAAAAGACAAGTCATTTAGAATCCTTTCCATATAACATGCAGATGGTACTTCAGTGAACACATCTAATTAATTATCCCTCTCCTTACTTTAAGAAGATGTGATTTTACCTTATTAATTTAAAATAACTACCTAGGAATTGTTTTATAAATGTGGTTATGACTTTATCAAGTTGTTTCTCCTCTCAGTGGATCAGAAAGACTACAAATGCCCCAGAGATACTTGTAGAGTACCATTTTACAACACTGAGCAGACAAATCAAAGATTTTTCTTTAGATATAGCTTATTATATTCTATGTTCAGTAATATTCCAACAATTAGATGACAGAATCGAAAACTTCAGTGCTTCCCTTTTTGGAGATACTCTCAATGAAATTTTTGTGTGGACACCAATGTTGGAAACTTGCATCATAATTCACTTATCTAGATTTCTAGAGGGTCTTAATTTTCTTCTGAGATGGAATAGTATTATTAATTCCCCTGAACGTTTCATACTGTGTTCATACTGGATTTCAAAAACCCCAAACCTTTTCAAACAGAACTTATACCTCTGGTTTTGAGGCTCCAAAGGAGTTACAGCAGAGGGATATATGGATAAAGTATGTTTTACATCCAGTTTTATTTCTCCCTTTCTCCATTGTCACTAGTACCCAGCATTGCTCAGTCATCTCTAAATTTGGACCTGATCTTCAGTCAGAACCTCACATCATGAAAAGCTCAATGTCAGGTTGCAGGCTTCTGCTAGCTTTGGGGCTTGCTTAATTTTTTTTTTCTCTTTTGGTTTTGTCTGTACATGTGCTGTTTGGTTCTAGCTCACTCTGTCAGGCCTTTCTCTGCTCATCTCTACTGCTCATATAACTTGTCATTTGAAATTCAGCTCTATCATCAACATACAAGCTGTTTGAATTACTTTATGCATTGTTTTCTGCTTCAGTTATTCATTACTAAGTAGTTTAAAGATATCCTTTACTCATGTGGGTCTAAGCTTGGGAACTGCACAGTGAAACGACATTGGCACGCCACATTTGGTGTTGCTTTTGCAGTCAGTAGAACAAGATTGCTGAAATGTTATGTTTGGCCAATTTCTTTTTCATTTGTAATTCAATGTTTTGATAATGGATTGTCAGAACCAATGGTTTCCTTTGCTTGGGATATGGGCATGTGGTAGTAATTAGTAATATAAGGTCTTTAGTTGGGCAACTAAGCATAGATTCTAGCAGCAAATGTAATGAGAAACTACAGTTCTATTCCTAACATCACAAAGTTCTCAGATAAAATTAAATACATGTACAAATTAAAACAGCTGCATTGAAAGAATTGTTGAAAGATGTAGATTCAGCTCTTAAAATAACAAACATGTGCAGTTTTTAACTTTCTCCAAAACAGATAAATACATGGAATCTGCTTTTTAGCATTTGTATGTATGTTTATACGTGTTGCCTTATGAACTGTGTCTGTGGAATATGATGGTGAAACATTTAGGTGGGAAGTTAAAATTAACATATGATTGTGTGTCTTTTAGCACAGCAATAATAAGCTTTGGTATAGAATTTGAATTGTTGAAATATCTAGAGTGTATTCATAAGAATTATTTCTACAAACTACTTGCTGAAGAAGATACAACCAACACACCAGCAAATTCATTTTGCTTTTCAGTCAGTAGAGTCTTCAAAGGACTTGTAAGCTGTATAGGAATCGTTTTGCATTGTAACAAAGCTTATTTCTGTCTCAGAAGAGACACATAGATACAGAAGTAGTTTGTAGGCAATATGGAGTTGCCAATAGTTAGAAGATGCTAGATAGTTTTGTTAAAAAAAGTCCATGGGGAATTTTTAGTTTCAAATGTTGCTTTGCAACATATTTATCTAATGAGACTTTTGAGATCTTACAGAATGCAAAGCAGGAATTTGATTTTACATAAATTTTTATAGAAGTTTCACCAAATAACAGTATTCCTTTTTGTATCTATATACCAGAATATATGCAAGCAAACCCATACAAAATGTGACTGAGCCCAAGCATCCAGGTTAAATGACAAGCAAGGCAATGACTTCGATACAATCACAGCCTTATGCAAAAAAAAATATTAAGAAGTTCCACAAAAGTTAACAATCCTTGTCTTGGATTTCAAATTTACAAGCAATGAAATCTGCTCTATAAGTAATGAAAGTATTGCCAAACAATTCTTTTCTGCTATTACAGATCAGGAATTCTTATTCTTGAGTTGTTACTCAACACTGGTCAGGCCACACCTTGAGTACTGTGTCCAGTTCTGGGCCCCTCAATTCAAGAGAGATGTTGAGGTGCTGGAACGTGTCCAGAGAAGGGCGACGAAGCTGGTGAGGGGCCTGGAACACAAACCCTATGAGGAGAGGCTGAGGGATCTGGGGGTGTTTAGCCTGGAGAAGAGGAGGCTCAGGGTTGACCTCGTTGCTGTCTACAACTACCTGAAGGGAGGCTGTAGCCAGGTGAGGTCGGTCTCTTCTCCCAGGCAACCAGCAACAGATCAAGGGGACACAGTCTCAAGTTGTGCCAGGGGAGGTCTAGGCTGGATGTTAGGAGGAAGTTGTTGTCAGAGAGAGTGACTGGCATTGGAATGGGCTGCCCAGGGAGGTGGTGGAGTCACCATCCCTGGAGGTGTTCAAGAAAAGTCTGGATGAAGCACTTAGTGCCATGGTCTGGTTGACTGGACAGGGCTGGGTGCTAGTTTGGACTGGATGATCTTGGAGGTCTCTTCCAACCTGGTTGATTGTATTCTATTCTAGCGCATCAGAAGACTTTAATGTTTTTTACTGTGTGCCTTGATAGGCTGCAGTCAGATGGTCAGTAGACAAGCAAAACTGGCCTTTTTGCTTTACTGATGGGCAGAACAAAAATCCCTTGCTTCTTTCTGAATTCATTACTAAATAAAATACAAAGATATCCATTAAAAAAACGTTTCATGAAGATAACAGAAACTGAAAATTGAATTGGGAAAGCATTTTCAGCAGCAGCTAAATCTAATTGTGCAAAGTTCATCTTCAGTTTTTCTAAAAATCAGGATATAATAATTCTGTTTGAATGTGTAACGTAGCTGAATGGAGAAGGAAGAAAACCTGACCTTCTATTACAGCATTATAAAAATTCTATGCACTTCAATTTAGAAAATAAGATAGATTTATATATATAAAAGAAGAGGAACTGTCATGCTTTTTTTTTGCTTGCTTGAGTTTTTTTCATCAGTCACAAACTGAAATGATCTACAGCTTGAGCGATAATGAAGTTTCCCCTTTGCCATTAGCTAGTTCCTACACCCTATCTACATTTAGCTCCCTTTTTAGGACTTCCAGTTTGACTTACTCTGGTTAGGCTCTTCCTGTAACCTATCTGTAGAGCCTGTCTGTAGTGTTAGTATTCAAGGGATCATTTTAAAGTGATATTTTTAATTTGAAATAATGCAGGAGAATGAATAGTTGTCTGCCACTGTTACCACCATAGCTTTTAGAATATAGCAATAAACCTCCAGATTATCTCATGCATGTTTATCTCTGGAAGGCTGGCAGAGTCAGTGAGCACTTTGGGTTTGGATGATTTTCAGCAGTGCTCCAACTAACTTCTTACCTATGAAGTTCAGGCAGTATTAGGAGACAGGGATTTCCTTTAAGAAATTCTTTGCGTTGAGTAAGTAGAATTTTGCTGTTGCACACTTTTTGTGATATTTGGAAGTTACACATTCAGTCCTAGCCAAAATAGAACTTAGAAGGTCATCTATGTTACTTCCTTTAAGCCAAAGATCCCCCAACAGCAACCAAGGTTTGTTTATTTCCAATGTTCGTATTCCACAGGACAGGCCTGAGATTTAGCTAAAGATCTGGATTTGTTTTACCTCTGGTAGTTTATAATTAACTTTTATTCTACATTTGCTTATTTACTTGAGAATTTTTCATGCTCAGTTGCTTAATTTCTGTATTCATGTGTTCATATGATCAGACTGGATTTTAATTCTGTGAAGTAGTTTGCAATTGAAAACATTAGCTTACTGTAAATCAGCCTGCACAAAGCTTTGCAAAGCACATTGGAAGAACATCTATAAGGTGCTGGGCTGGAGGAGGAGGTGTATAACAATGATTTTTTTTCAGTCTTTATGTTGGATTGTTCACTTTTAATTCCAGGCACTGTTGGTTTTTAACTTCTTCATGCAAACTGCTATCAAATCCAATGGAAATTCTTTATGAGAGCAGCAAACAGAACACAGCTTTACGTGAATAGATATTGGCAGAAGGAGGGATGATTTATTATTTTGTCTGCATGTATGTGGATATATAAACTACTTATATTGTCCCAACAGCAAGCACTCATGCTTTATGCTAAACTGCTCCATTTAAAAAACATAAATCCAGAGGCAGTACTGTAGCTGGTGTATAAGATTCAAAACTATATTTTAATGAAATCACAGTAAAAACTCTTGTTTGTCTTCTGTCATGATCTGCTCTGCTTCCCAGAGATTTCTTCATATTTCTTATGTTTACAAGCCATAAATTAGCAAATCGTCAACATATCAACAGGAACAATCATCTGGTAGAGATTCTTTCCAGAAGGAAACATGGGATTCAATATCTAGACTTCACAGAGACAAATAAAAACTGCAGACAGATAGATATGGTAAACAGACAGACAAACAGATAATTTAAGTTGACAGGCCATCTTGGACTCATTAGACATTTGAATCTGATTAAAATTAGAAGAAAAAAAAATTAAGGCTTATCCAGCTCGTTTGGCAGAGGTCCATTTGCTGCAGTAATGAGAGGCATAGCTCCAGTGACAGTGACATATATTATTATATTAAATAATTCAATACAATATATATTATTTTCCAGTGGGATGAGAATGCGGTAAGAGAATGTGACATAGATTGCATTATGATTCCCAGAGGTGTCTCTGTTTCCCATCTGCTAACCATTCTTCCAAATGAAGTCTCACTTAGTGATAAAGAAAATCTGATGAGTGTTAGACTGACAGATAGAACTAATAGGACAAACTTTTTTTTCCCCCAATTTTGCCTGCACATTAAACTACAAAAAAAAGCAAGAAAGAAAATGTGGGAAGTGACATACAACAGCATTATGACTTCTTAAAAGATGTCTATTCTACATTTCAAATTCCATTCCATTCTTACAGTAACAACACAGATTTGATATTTCTAGTTTAGATTGTAAACATTTCAGGTTTTCCTTTGTTCTGCCTAAACTTTAAAGAAACTTCTCTGTTTGACATCAACAGAGCAGTTGTTGCTGTCCAGATGTTGACCCAGGAAAAACTGAATCTGCTTTATAAATCTGAAAAATATACAGGCCATGACTTTCAGTGTGGACATTCCAGGCAGTGTGTTATGAGAGGGCAGAACTGGTGGACAGATCAATAGATCAGTAAGGTTTAGTGAATGATGACTTTTTGTTTTCACATCATAGAATCATAGAATGGTTTAGGTTGGGACCTCAATGATCATCCAGCTCCAACCCCCTGCCATAGGCAGGGACACCTCCCACTAGAGCAGGCTGCTCAAGGCCTCATCCAGCCTGGCTTTAAACGCCTCCAGGGAGGAAGCATCCACAACCTCCCTGGGCAACCTGTGCCAGTGTCTCACCACCCTCACTGTAAAGAATTTCCTCCTAATATCCAGTCTAAATCTCCCCTCTTCCAGTTTAAACCCATTCCCCCTCGTCCTGACATTACCAGACCTTGTCAATAGTCCCTCCCCAGCCTTCCTGTAGGCTCCCTTCAGATACTGGAAAGCCACTCTAAGGTCTCCTCAAAGCCTTCTCTTCTCCCGGCTGAAGAGCCCCAACTCTCTCAGCCTGTCCTCATAGCAGAGGTGCTGCAGCCCTCTGATCATCTTCGTGGCTCTCCTCTGGACCTGCTCCAGCAGTTCCATGTCCTTCTTGTGTTGGGGGTTCCAGAACTGCACACAGTACTGCAGGTGGGGTCTGACGAGAGCAGAGTAAAGGGGGAGAATCCCCTCCCTTGCCCTGCTTCCCACACTGCTCTTGCTGCAGCCCAGCACACGGTTGGCTGTCTGGGCTGCATGTGCACACTGTCACAGAAAATTAGTTGTGATATTTTGAGGTGATATCTATGGAAATAAATGCATTGGCTCTGGTCAGCAATTAAATGCTCCAAAGTCTTAAAGTCTTGTCTAACTCCTGTGTTGTTTACAAAGGATTTAATACTGTTCTTATGCCTTGAGCTTTCAAAAACTGCGTAAGGCAAATTTAAAATGAGTAATGCTGGATCCATAACAGTGTTTTAAAAGAAAATGATTTTCAAAGTATTTCAAAAGTAATAACAGAGAGTCTTGTGTGTGTGGTGGTTGCTGCAGAAAATATTACAAGGAAGCCCAAGTTTTGGAGGGATTAGAACAGCAGATTAGGTCTATTTTCAAATGAGATGCTAATGATGTGGCTTACTCCTGCATTGTTACTGTAATATTTCTAATGTGGACTTCTTGTGCACGCCACAGCATTTAACAGGTTTTAATTTGGTTTATACTACCTTTTTAACTTATTTCTATGGTAATACAGCTCTGTTGTGCTTAAATTCTGTGGCATTTTTAATGAAAGCAGAAATACTCTAGATAATCTTGCCATCAAGACTGAATGAAAGGATGAATATTCATCCTGTACTTTAAGGTACAGGGCAAGCCTCTTAAGTAATCCAGACCCTGGGAGAAACAAATCCCTGTGCTTTCTTCTTACTGAAGTTTCAGAAGTATGCATCAACCAAAGAATATTAACTATTGTTTCTTAACTTTTGTTTTAGAAACAAACATTGTGCAATTCCTAAGATCATAAAATGTAATGTAAATTCTTCTAGCTGTAACTAAGATGAAGCAGAGAAAGCAGCTCACAGTGAATCTCTTCTGATGATGCTCTATTGCAAACAGACTTAAGTGCAAGTGCTAACATGCATGTTTAAACAAAAGAGTGTGCTTTTTACCCAGAATTAAAGCATCTTCAGCACACCCTGTCTAGTAGAAATCACCCTTAGATGAGCATTAAATACTGGAGGACCTGTGTAAGTGAGTTATTTGGTGCCCTATTTCTAGGGGTTGGTCTCTTCTTCCAGGCAACCAGCAATAGAACAAGGGGACACAGTCTCAGGTTGTGCCAGGGGAAGTCTAGGCTGGATGTTAGGAGGAAGTTGTTGGCAGAGAGAGTGATTGGCATTGGAATGGGCTGCCCAGGGAGGTGGTGGAGTCACCATCCCTGGAGGTGTTCAAGAGAAGACTGGATGAGGCACTTAGTGCCACAATCTAGATGACTGGACAGGGCTGGGTGCTAGGTTGGACTGGATGATCTTGGAGGTCTCTTCCAACCTGGTTGATTCTATGGTATGTTTTAAGAAATGTGTCCTACTTAGAGGTAAACAAGACAACCATGTGTGCAGTCTCTGTTGATAGTTATTGATTTTTCCTAAATAAGAAAAAGGGACTGAGCTTCACCCTTTTTTGAGGAAAACAAGTTTAACTTTACAAGAACCTGTTCACTTCAGACATCGCGGTCTGCTACTGGCAAAGCGTTTAGATAGTCAATAGATGAAGGCATAATCAGAACATTAAGCACAAAGACCATAAAGAGATTTGTGCATATGTATTTGATATAAATATTACAGTTTGATGCAGGCATATAGATCAACATGCATCACACTTCATTTATTTACTTCACAAGTGAGCACCGTGTATTCAATGGAGTGCTGCAGGGAATTTTGTGTTCCTTGTCTTTGATTTATGACGACACACTAGTTAGAGTCAGTTTTTTCAAGTTCTTTATACTCATTCCAATAAAATTGGCTATAATTTCTTTAAAAATAAACAGGCCAAAGATTTGCCTTTGGTATTGTGTCCTCTGAAGGAAGAACTGTGCAGAGATGCCTTTGGAAGAGTTCTGTTCACAGTGAATGTTGTTTTCATTGACACGGATGAAGTGTATGTTCTCAATTATCTCATCTGAGAATACTAGATGGTTTAGCTTTTGCCTATTTATTTTTTCCTTCCTTTCCCAAGCTGTTTGTATCTGTGGTAGCTTTGGCCCATTTATCACCATTTTTGTTGACTTTATAAGAAGCTTATATTCTTAGCAAATGTAGCATTGTGCCAATACTTGGGGGGGGGGGGTGTGTGTGGAAATGTACTATAGAGAATTTCAGTTATGTAGATTCACAGGTAAAATCAACTGTGTAGAACCCTACTGGTTTTTCATGTTTGATCACTGATTTTGAGGGTGATAAGTAGTTATGTGAGAGAATGGATTAGACTGACTTTTTGGGTCCAGATAAGTTTTTAATTCACTAAAAGAACTTTCAGTTTTTTGCAGCATCACTATGATATAATAGGGATTTCCATTGGTACATTGCATCTATTTCACCTCTGATACGTGACACCAATGACACCTAATGGAAACCTTAATTCTACTGAATACTTGTCAAGATTAAAAATCTCTAAGTTCCTGAATTGTGATTTTCAATATTATAAAGGAATTTCTAAATTTAGTTTGTAAAGAATGAAAAAAAAAAAACAACACAAAAACCTAAACAGCCAATCATATTTTGTGAGATTTTTCATCAACAAAAGGTTCAGGCATATTTTAGACATTTCTGTGCACTCAAAAGTATTAATACAATTTTCCTACCAACCAACTCTAGCTCAATGCCAAAGATACCCAATGTCTTGGTATTACTTAAACTCTCAGTACATGGAAAAAAAAAAATGGGTTGTACATGGGAAGGGAACAGAGGAAGTTATCAATCTTCAAATCATATACAGGACAGATTGGAACAATATAAACTCTCCAGATTTTCTTAAGTAATGTACCTAATAACTCTCTCCGGGCAAGTAGGAAATCTGTTCTCAATTTCTTTCTACTTCAAAGCAAAACTACCATTTATATTAAAAGGAGACTTTTTGTTGTTGTTGTTTCGGTTTTGTGGGTGTCTGCAACCAAACATCAATGCTGGTATCTTATCAAAAGGTACTGTTTGAAAAGCAGGAGTTTTTATTGCAGTCACTGGTACACATGCTGTCGTGTACTATTTAAGAGCAGCAAAGAGAAAAGATTGTATGCAGCCCCAGATCAGAGTGCTAAAATCAAACTATGTTGCAGATGCCTTCTGGCACTTTCAAAAGAATTTGACAGCCAAAGGGTTTATTTTCATTGAAGCAGGTTGCTATGAAACCCTACTGAACGAAAATCCTAACTGGACCGAATACCGAATGTACCTACCTCTAGTGGGATTTTTTTTGCAGTAGATAACCTGTGGAGATTTTTTTCCTACCTTAATTACCTTGTAATCTTTTTTCCCTATGAAAATTTCTTCCATAGCAGAGTAGTTTGGGTTGCAGACTCTAGCTGGCTTCTAGTTTTTCTCCTCAGTTTACCTGAATTTTTAAAATGTTGACTCTAATTGATGATAGAAAACTCATATTAAGTGAGATCTCCTAGGAAGGAAACAAATTGTCTGCACAGGAATTCAGTGTAGCACAAGAGCTTTCAAGAAGAGATTCTGCTCAAGCTAATGATTGGCATTGGAATGGGCTGCCCAGGGAGGTGGTGGAGTCGCCATCCCTGGGGGTGTTCAAGAAAAGATTGGATTGGGCACTTAGTGCCATGGTTTAGTTGACTGTATAGGGGTGGGTGCTAGGTTGGACTGGATGATCTTGGAGGTCTCTTCCAATCTGGGTGATTCTATGATTCTAAAAACCAATATCTGTACAAAGTAGTTGCATTCAAGAACATTTTTTTTCTGTTATTAAAATTGACTTAAAATAATTCACATTATTTATGCAAATGGAAAAGTTTAATTTCTTACTTAGTAATAGATGGAAATATTTGAAGAAAATATTACCCATACTTTAAAATTGATCATCTTAGAAAGCAAGAACAGAAAATCCAAGGAATGCAAATGAATATTTTTAGTTGTTACTTATCATTTTCTTCAGCCTGCATAGCTTTTGGTGCTAGATGGCTTTACACTCAGGAAGAGTGCTGAATACCTGAACAGCTAAATACACTGAATAGCTGAAACATCCTACTGTATTACTCTAACGTAGTCTATCATGTGCAATATGTTCAGAATTCAGATCCAGTAAATTACAAAGTTTTTAGATATGTCTTTAGAATCTGAGCTTCCTTGAATTTTTCCCTTTACATTGATCTGTTGAGTGGCTGATCTGTGTCTTTGTGCTTGAAATATTTTACCCTCCTCTGTTGAAGGTTGTTGTCTTGACCTAACTGTGAGCGCAATCACACATGCAAACACAGTGCTGGCAGCTCAGGAAATTGACCACTAGAGAAACTCAGCAAGCGTGCATCAGCACGGTGTAATACAGACATGATTTATCCAGTGCAGAGACTCTGTCAAGCTGCAGAGATCCCAGAGGAAAGCTCTTAAGTACCTCTTATACCAAAACAGAAGGAACTAACGTGTTTTATATTTTGTTTTCTGCCATTGTACTTACCACCTCATAAACCAAGAAATCTTTAACTCTGGTTTGTTTTTTTTTCTTTTCTATTTTAAAGTGTTTACAGTCTAAGAACTCGTAGAGCTGTATGCTTACTACACAAACTCAAAATCTCACTGAAGCCAAAGCAGACCCTCTGGATAGCTAGTTCAGCAATAAATGTCTGTAATACTGTGTGCTATGTTTGTAAAACCCAGCGTGCTCAGTGTCTCATGTAAATATAGAATAGAATAGAACAGAACAGAATAGAATAGAATAGAGTAGAATAGAATAGAATAGAATAGAATAGAATAGAATAGAATAGAATAGAATAGAATCAACCAGGTTGGAAGAGACCTCCAAGATCATCCAGTCCAACCTATCACCCAGCCCTGTCCAGTCAACTATATTCCCTATCTGTTAAAATGAATTGAACTCCTGAAATTTTGGATTGCTGCTTTTTCTGAAATTGATCCCAGTGATATCAGCAAGAACTCATGCAAAAGGAGTTGTTGGAGTTTATCATAGTTCAAAATAAAGCTTGAAAACTCCACTGAGCTATTTAAGAAGTGGTAATAGTAAAGCAGTATCATAAGATATGCTGGACTAATACAGTGCTTTATTGTGATTTGCTTTCCTAGTCATAATCTGAACCCATTGCAAAAGTAACTGTATATGATGGTGATATTCACTGCATGATGCATATTACTGATTTATTCTTTGTTCTGCATGATGCTCCAGTGAGTTCTATGCACTTTTCGAACGCATTTCATTGAGCATCAAATTAAGAAACAAGAACAGACTCATAATATAACCCATTACATAAGTAATTATTGCTGCCATCTATTAGTTGTTGTTTCCAACCAGTGAGGTTTCCACGTCACTGAGTTTTCCCACAGAACAATTATGATGTAGGTGAGACATGGGTGGTCTGCCCTTGCAATGACTATACTTCCCGTTTGGCAATTCAAGTGCCAAATAAGTTTGTAAACTTGCCTATTTGTAGTCTTTGTGCATAGATTTTATGGCAAATTAGTTTCTGTTAGATCAGGAATTGTCTCCATACTCTCTTTCTGACTTCTGAGAGCAATTTGGTTGTTGGAAGTGTTAGTAAAATGGTTATCAGAATCAATACCCATCTTAAACCCTTGACAGCAGTGGAAGCTGGGGTTCAGTTTATTCCCTGAAGACAGTTTTGAGGCAGTATAGGATGGTCTAATCACAAATTTTTGGACTTGACTTTACAATAATAAAGGAGAAAGAGGAAGGAGGAAGAGTGCAATATCCTAGGCCTTTTCTTTAGCCTTTCAGAATTTATGTTGTACTTCCATCTTATGTAGTCAGATACATCTAGTAATGAAAGTGTGGAACAACAGAAACACTTGTGATGTCATAGTCTATGCAGACACTGATTTATTTGTTTTCAATCAGTCTGCTGCGATGATGCAAGAGTAGGAGTTACAATGGGAGTTATTAAAGGGAAAAAGATTTCTAGTTTGCTGACTTTGGCCTTTCTTGGCTTGGTTTGTACCGTGTTTGTGGGCCTAAGTGACTAGTTCAAACTGTGGAAAAAACATGCAATCATTTTAGAGAGATTTGCTGTCTCATTATGTCATAACTCAAAAATTTCAGCAGTAAATTTCAGTAGAGGAGGAAGTATGTGGAGAAAGCTGTGTAAAATAAATACATACAACTTGAACAGAGACTGGTTAATACAGAATATAAACATATATATAAATTATGCTACTTACTGTTAAGCATGTGATACAAGTTAGCTGAATGTTTTGCCACTAGTAGTAGTCTTTGCAAGTGTGTGTGTATTTGCAGTTGCAAAGCACCTGTTGGAACTGATGTTTTCCTTCTCTGACTTCATGGAATAGGATCTAGACAAGCATCAAGAAGAGATTAATGCTCTTTTTTTGGCCAATAAATTACCATTTCCTTCTCTGCTTTCTAGCTTGTTTGTTTTACCTTTTTTGCAAGATTAACTCTGATTTTTCTGTAACAGGCACATAGTTGTCTGTGGTCACATAACACTTGAAAGCGTGTCCAACTTCCTGAAGGACTTTCTGCACAAGGATAGGGATGATGTCAACGTAGAAATCGTCTTTCTGCATAAGTGAGTAATCTTGCAAGATTCGTTTCACAGTCTGTGCTAAAACTTGTTAAATGAAGCTGTATCCTTTTTTGAGAAGCCAGAGGATCTTTCAAGCTCAAAATAACTGAAAAAATAATTACTTTTGTTGCCAATCTAAGTAAAGAGTTGTTTCCTGCAGTTTTTAGTAAACCTTAGCTAAGTATCAGTGTTTTATGCAGAGTTCAGACCCAAATGTCTCGGTTGTGAGGTAGATACCTAAACGCGTAGTTGAAGTGGAAACGGAATGATGAAATGACAAATATTACAGTACTAATAAATAAGATGTGATAATTTAGTGGCAAATATTTCTACTGAAACTATCAAAAACCTTAAAATCAGTAAATCTAGTGGAAAGTGCTGTGTGGCATACGAAGTTATGCTCTCTGAAAACACACTTTTACCTTTGCTTTCGCTAGCGGAAATCCTTTTTTCATATTGCAAATTGCTTATAGAAAGAAAACACAGGTGCAGAATTTGTTTTAATATAAGGGAGATCTATTACAGACAAAGTGTAGAAAATAAATTCTTCTGTTGCAGTACTTAATACCTCTCTTTTGCCCATGTGTGCATACATAACCAGTCTCACGTATTTTTGGTGTCGGGTTTGCAAAGGTGTCTTAGGGTGGTTGCTGCTTGTAGCAGGCTCTGCATTGAACTTCAGGTGGTTGTGCCTATGGGAAAGGCTGCTAGAGAAAAAGACAGTATGCAAGATTTTCCTGCCGTGGAGTGGCATCTGTTTAGAAATGTTGCAAGATAATCAGTAATATTTTTGCATTTAGTAGCAAGTTCTGTACTTGTCAAAGAAAAGTTAAAGAATCATTTGTGATGGTTCAGCAAAGGAGCATGAAAAACTAAGAATCAATAGCACTTCCACAATGATTTTATTTGGTCCTTTCAAATTGAACTACAGATGATGTCCTCAAGTAACTTGCCTGCTTTCTTTGCTTCTCTAAGAAGCAGCAAGAATTACCTGAGAGAGGAAAGTGGAGATTCACATTGCCACAGCAGAAATGCGTGGTGATAGGAATCGGGAAACTGGATATGTACATGAAGGGAGTTTACCAGCTGGCTTCTTGTTTGTGCCTGCTTTCTTCTCTGCCTTCACAGACAAGTACTTGTGTGCATCTCTCATTTTCTTACTCAATGTAGCATCTGGCATGACAAAGATCTCATGCACTTAACTATATGGCTGTTAAATCCCTTATGTTTATAATGAATGGCATCAGAAAAGGTATTTACCAGGTTGGTGCCACATTATGTAATAGATTGTGATCCATTCAGTATGTTTTTATTTGTAACAAAATTAAGTGAGACAGATGTTATGATTAATATTGAATTGTGAAATAGAGATATTAATTTCCCAGTGTGAACAGTATTTATTAATATTAAGTAATTCCCTGGACCACCTCAAATTCATTTGGATTCTCAGTCAACAGCAAGTACTTACAGAAAGGGTATTTATGAGCACAGAATTGAGCAGTCTAAACAGTCAGAACTTGGAGAAAAGAGATACGTGGAGACAGAAAAATTCTAACTATGGAACAGGCAGTACAGGCCACAAGGTGGACCCAGCATGCTTGCTGAGTAGCACAGATTAGCCCAAATACTCACAATGTGCCCATTTCCCAGGGAAGTTTCCTGTACATAGACACTTCCAAAAAGCACATAAGGGTAAAATATAATAGATTCCAAGGCAGAGGGAAGGGGAGGAAAACCAAGTCGCTGTAAGCTGTTACTGCTGCAAAACCCTGGCCACTGTGAGTTTGCTGCAGGCAGGAACCTAGTTAATGAGTTGCTAAGAAAGGGTTGAGAAAGGCTGAAGAAGAAAGGCAGAAAGTTGAACTTTTTCGTATCATTCTCCCGTTAAATGCTTTTTTTCAAATCAGACTGGCCAGTAGGCACAAGCATCAGAAGTTTTGGCCTGTGAATTTAAAGTATTGTCCTCGTGCGAGCTGCACATACATTCCCAAAATGGGAATAAGACACACGTTTGGGGTTGCAAGAGACACCTGACCATGGTCTTGGATTGCTACCCTCTTCGGGCGGGCTGACTAGAGCCAGCCCTCCATAGTTTGTTTTGTCCGCTCCTGGACTCAACTCCTGGACCCTACAAAGGGAGGGGGAGCAGCAATGGCCTAACTAGTCTAGCAGGATTCATGCCCTGCCAGGACAACAGAAAGTCATAGCATAATTGTTTGAATTTTAGCTCATACAGACCGCAGGGTCCCCACACAGGTTCTTTTCTGGGTGTGATGGTTTGGGTATCCCCCACCCCCCCACACTTTAGAAATCCCCCAGACTAGACTCAGCTGGCTCTGGAAATTTGAATGAAGCTTATATTTACAGCTGGCACAATTTACAAGCAGATATTTACAGTATATACAGATACATACAGAAATATACAAGGTAAAAAGATAATACAGACACAACTCCCCTCCCAGAAACCTGAGTCCCCAGGAGGGGCTCTCAAACCCCCCCTCTCCTTCCCCCTACCCCTCTCAACCTTACCCCAGTCCCAAGGAAGAATGGAGGTTCGGCCAGAGGGATTAAAAAGCAAGGTGAAGCAGCCAAGCAAAGGGAGGGTGAGATTAGAAAGCAGGATGGAGTTCAGCCAGCAGCCACGAGCTCCCCAGCAGGCAAGGAGAAGAGAACAGCCCAGCACAAAGTGCCCAAGCGAAGTGCAGAGCAGAAGTGACCTAATCTTTGTTTTGCCTTTCTTTTGTACATATCTCAGCAAGACTGTGAGCAAAGTAGACCTCACCATTGTTTTAATTTCTCAGCCTATCATCTAGTTCTTCTCACCAAAACATGCTAGCTAGGCTCAAACTAGCAGACTGGGTTTTACTTATTCTGCATTGATCTCTCTTACTTGAAGCAATTCTAAAGGCCCTGGGATCTCTGTAGGGTTTCTTTTCTGGGTTTTACTTATCCTGCTTTGATCTGTCTTATTTGAAGCAATTAACTGTTTTGAGAATGGTGGATGGTTGTCTTACTTAGACAATTTCTGTGGAGAACGCTGTGTAAGGACAATTTCAGATGTTTCAATTCTTCTGGACTCATGTGTGTGAGAAACTCACACATGATGAGTGTGCAGAGGCAAAATGAAGTGGGCTACTAGACAGAGGTAAGGAAGTGAAAGCAGTATATTATTCGTCTTTTAAGCACTGCATACTCTTTCCATACCACAGTAAAAGTGTCTGCAGAAATCTGAATGCCTAAAATGAATAAATCAAGGAAATGGGACAGATATGGAAACTGATGACTTCTTTGCTCTTGTGTCTACAGTATCTCCCCTAACCTTGAGCTGGAAGCTCTTTTTAAACGACATTTCACTCAGGTGGAATTTTATCAGGGTTCAGTCCTTAATCCCCATGACCTGGCAAGAGTGAAGGTAATAACTATGTTGTTCTGTTGTCCTGTTAATTGTTATTTGTTCATGTATTTATTTTTAAGTATTCATTGCATTATTTGGGCAAAACCAGTAAAACTCATCTTCATGTAACCCCCAAAGATTGTTTTTCCCTCTCTTAGCTTGTCTAATAAATACTATCTTTTCTTATAAACCTTTTATTCCTTATATCTTTATGTCTTCTATTTGTAGGTCTCAAATGTTACAGTAACAGTGACTTAAGAGACATTGTCTGCCATGCCATTGAACTCCGTAGATTTTTCACTGGAGTTTAGTTCAGGAGTCTACTTCACGTTAATGGTTGATATAATAGAGCATTGTCTTACAGTAATTGCTTAAAGTACTTACCTTCATCAGAAAGATTAGGAAACAATTTTTCACCTGTCAAATCCTTTTTCTATTCTCTAGAATCCTGTAAAAGAAGAATACAATTTAAGACTTATTGGTAGCTAAAATGAGATTCTTTTCTTGTCTAAAATTCTCCATGGTAAATTATTTGAAGCAAAGCATGACCCTTAAATTACAAAAATAAAACCCAAAGATAGCAAGCTGTCAATTACAGCATTAACTCTTTTATCTTCCTATTTCTATTTTTATTCATTGGGATATAAAGCAGCTGCTTAATCCAAGAATATTGTAGTGCAATGTTATCACTTACTGGAGTACTGGTCATGTCTTTTGTCCATTTTGGCTACAGAAACTCTTTCAGTTCATCGGAACAAAATGTTTTAATTATGACCGTATAATTTTGTATTGATATTTTCTGTTGTGTATTCTTTCTGTTGGTATCGATTGTATACACTAAAAAATACTTTTGACGTCTGTTTTGAGTTAAATAGGACTCAGGGTTTTGAAAGCATAGAGATCCCATGAGCAGATAAATTCTCCTCCTAGTGCTTTCTGAAACTGGTGCTCAGATTCTGGGTCATCAGTTCGGCACCTCATCCTACCTAATAGGTGGCTATGTACATTCCCAAAGCTGCAGGACTTGTGGGAGTGCTATATTGATACTTTGAAACTTCCTATGGATTTAGGGGTATAAATTTCAGTATTTTGTTATGGAAGATAAGTTCATTAAAACCTTTATGCCTCAGCTGACTTAGTAATTGACTACTCAGAGCTCCTTCTAACCTGGCCGTGAATGTTTCCAGGACGATAGGATGTTTGGGGTTGGAAGGGACCCAAAGAGATCATCGAGTCCAACCCCCCTGCTGGAGCAGAACAATCCTATCTAACACAGATCACAGAGGAACACATTCAGATAAGCCTTGAAAGTCTCCAGAGAAGGAGCCTCCACCACCTCCCTGGGGAGCCTGTTCCAGTGCTCTGTGACCCTTACAGTAAAGAAGTTCCCCCTTGTGTTGAGGCAGAACCTCTTTTGCTGCAACTTACACCCATTGCTCCTTGTCCTATCCCAGGGAGCAAGTGAGCAGAGCCTGTCCCCCCTCTCCTGGCAGCCTTCAGATACTTATAAACATTTATCAAATCCCCTCTCAGTCTTCTCCAGACTAAAAAGCCCCAAGTCCCTCAGCCTCTCCTCAAAAGCCATCAGGGGTGATTTATTTGCCACCTCTCTGGGCAACCTGTCCCAGTGTTTCACCACCCTCATTGTACAAAATGTTCTTCATTAGATCTGATCTAATTTTTCCCTCTTTTAGTTTAAAGCTGTTACCCAATGTCACAACTGGGGCCTTTCCTCATCTGTCTTACAGGCCCCATTTGAGTACTGAAGAGCTGTTCTGATGGCTCTCCAGAGCTTTCTTTTGTCCACGCCTTCCTCCATATCAGAGGCTCTCCATCTCTATGGTCATTTTTGCGGCTCTCATCTGGACTTACTTCCTCAGGTCCATTTCCTTCTTGTGCTCCAGAGCTGGACACAGTACTGCAGATGAGGTCTTATTGGAATGAAGTGGCAGAATCACCCACCTCAGCCTGCTGGCCAAGCTTCTTTTGGCACAGCCCAGGATATGGTTGACCTTCTGGGCTGTGAGCGCACATTGCCAGCTCATGTCCGGCTTCTGACCTGCCAATACTGTTGGAGTCTTGCTCAGAAGGGCCACTCCCAGTTCCTTCATACTGATACCGAGTTGCCTGAACCTGAGTGCGAGACTTTGCACTTGGCCCTGTTGAACCTCATGTGGTTCACTTCTCAAGCTCATTCAGGTCCCTCTGGCTGGCATCACAAACAGTTTTCAAGAGCCTGCAATTTCTGTATGAGAGCTGTTGTAATCACTCCTGTTAACTCGGGTTAGCCAGTGAACACTTTTTATTAGCAGTACTAAGAACTGACATCCACACTTGTGAAGAAGAACTGGAAAGAGATGTTGCTATTTATGTTTGCTTTCTCTTCGGTGTCTCAGATAGAGTCAGCAGATGCGTGCCTAATCCTTGCCAATAAATACTGCGCTGACCCAGATGCTGAAGATGCCTCCAACATTATGAGGTAATTTCATTAGTTTTCAGTAGTTGTTTGAGTCTGTAACTCTGGATAGGTGTCTGGAATGGTGGTAGCCACACACAGCTTTAATGCTCATCTGTTGTGCTTGAGGAACATTGCAGGATTACTTTTAGCAGATGAAGTATTTGTCTCAAAAGACCAAAGATAAGGATACCCTAAGTGCTTACCTAAATTGCTTTAATTAACTGCTTTAGAAGGAGTGTGTTGGAAGGGTGGCTTGGAGCACAGATTTTGGTTCTCTTACTCATTTTGTAGGACCTAAGGTTTAAGTATTTGTGGTTGACCACAGTCCCAGTAGATATCAGAGGAAAGGGAACACAGTTGTTTTGTTACAAGTTTGTTACATGGATGCATGTGCTGCATGGACTTCTGTCAATGATGGGACAGAAGGACCCTTGCTCACTTTATACACTCTTGGTATATCTACTCCTGCAAGTAATTGCACTGCAGTTACAGGGGGTAGCAAGTTATATGCTTTGTGATAGTAGCAACACAGTGGTCTCCTAGCTCCAGGCTTAATTTTTACACTGAAGATGAAAAGTTGCTCCTTTTGATTAACGAGGCATTTACCACATTAGGGATCATCAGATCACGCTCTGCTTCCCTCCTTATAATTTCTAATAAAAGGAGGTGTAAGATTCATTCATTAGATGAGAGCCCAACTTGCAACAAGCCAAAGCCCTTCCCTTTTTTGTGGTTTGTTAATACAGCTCAAGTTTTAATGCTCTGTCCTTTGTAAAATAAAATGTCAGTGATTTGCTGCAAATTATCTAACATGGAACTGGCTAGTGTTAGGAAACAGTTTTACCAGCCTGTTAGATGTTTGCAAGCTGTGAATATAAGGAAGGGGAGAATAATTTTTTTTTTTAATTAATAAAATTACTCCTCTGGAAAAAGTTCACTGTGCAAAATAGATCTGGTTATCTGTGGAAGGTACGTGGCTTAAATATGCCTGATTTAATTTCCCAGGCATGCTTTTGAGTTGCAATGTGAATCACTTTATTTTGACATTAATTACATAAATACATTACAATATTTCAGTTGCAGATTAGTGCCTTCTTAACAGATTTAATACATCCAGTGTAATAAAATGCCAAAGTGTAATTTTGAGAGTGGAATTCTCTGGTGTTTTCTCACGTGTATGAACTTAATTCAACTAAATCGAATGCTTAATTAAATAATTCAGCAAGGAATGGAAAATTAAGAGGAAGACTTGCTTTCTCCATCCAAAAGATAGCATAAATTAAAATCATATACACAACTTTTTAAAACCCTGTTTCATACTCTGGTTTTGATATGCTTCAAGGCACAACCCAGCCTAGCAGCTTGCAAGATACTTACTGCAAAACACCCATGTAAAAATGGAATTCAGTCTTCTGAGACTGCTGATTCCATAATAAATCAGGTTTTGGTTGTTTGTTTTGATTCTTGTTTTTCTACCATTACTTTGTATATACAGAACAGAGTTTTTTAGCTTGTTTCTTTCTTTTTCTCAGTACATTATCTTTTTTAAAATGGTATATTCCTCTCTTTATAACACATCGTGAATCCACTCATTTCTCAACTGTTTTTCTTTCCAGCCATTGCTAAATTGTAAACAGATGAGTATATATTAAAATCATTAAATAATTAAGAATGCAAGCAAGCTGCAGATTATGGAAGGAGCCCCATAATTTATGAGTTCAGTGTTCAGGCATTAGTTTCAATATTGCATTTTACAGTCATTCTTTTAAAATTAAGATGAAATTACATTTGGATTTCTAAAAGATACTTAAACTTGATGAATATCTGGCAACTATAAATAAACAATATAGGGTGGTGCAGAAAGAAAGAGATTCTATTCAGATATTATTTTTCTTATTTAAACTTGATCAGTTATGTTGATTTGAAGAAATGAATCTAATGGCAAATGTATTTTTTGGTTAACAGAATGAGTATAGTATCTGAACACAGCTGCCCAGACAAGTCTCTTCTTCTGCAAATTCCATTAAAGCAAACTATTCAATTTAATAGTTCCTGAAATTTTATATTCTCTAGTATTAGTCAATAATTACTAACTGAATTTGACTAGGTGTAAGTATTACATAGGTCTGACTTCCATCAATATCCTTTACAGTCAGATGGACAAGAGGGTGCAGTTTTAATTATGCCACTTGACAACACAGTAAAGTAGAGGTACTGAAAAACATTGTCTAAATATCTACTTTCTGGAAGTTGTTTTAATTAATCATTTATTTTATTTTTAGAGTTATTTCAATAAAGAATTATCACCCGAAGATAAGAATTATCACTCAGATGCTGCAGTACCACAATAAGGTAATGTGAAGACCAAAAGTGTCTCCTCCCAGAGTTTTTGGCTGCGTGACAGCTGCCCAGGGAGGTGGTGGAGTCACCGTTCCTGGAGGTGTTCAGGAAAAGACTGGATGAGGCACTTAGTGCCATGGTCTAGTTGACTGGATAGGGCTGGGTGCTGGGTTGGACTGGATGATCTTGGAAGTCTCTTCCAACCTAGTTGATTCTATTCTATTCTATTCTATTTGTAGACCCTCTAGTAGTGTTTCCCTCTCTAGACAAAAATATCCTAATAAGCAAATATAATCCAGTTACAAGGTGTTTCAGCTTTTATATATTCATAGAATCATAGAATGGTTTAGGTTGGAAGGGACCTCAAGGATCATCCAGCTCCAACCCCCTGCCATAGGCAGGGATGCCTCCCACTAGAGCAGGTTGCTCAGGGCCTCATCCAGCCTGGCCTTAAACGCCTCCAGGGAGGAAGCATCCACAACCTCCCTGGAAACGCATTCCAGTGTCTTACCACCCTCACTTTAAAGAACTTCCTCCTAAGGAAGAGATCTTATCAAAATCCAGGAGATCACTCATCTAGGATGTACTTAAAGCTACAGTGTTCATGATGATTATTGATTCCAGATGACCTTTTAAATAATCAGCTTCTGTCAGTTTTGCTTAGCTTATTACACTAAGGCTACTCCAGATGAGTTGGTGTCCTCTAGGCAAGTCACCTGAAGTCACTTCTATGTAGATAGTAAAAAAAAAACTTGCATGGAATTATCATCCTATTGTAGGTTTACTGTGATTTTTTTTTTGTTCCTTACATGGCAGTGTAGATTGGAAATTGACAAGGAGCAGTTACAAAATAAGGATTGTTCTTTTCATATAAAATATTATTCAGTTGTGGAATTTGTTGCTAAACTTCCTGTGGAGAACAAAATTTTAAGACCATGTTAGAAAGGAATTTAGCAAATTTTTGATGGTAGATTTGTGGCCTGTAGACAACAAGAGGAAAAAAAAACACTTTTGGATTTTAGTTTGAATTTTAACTAAGTCAAATGCTATCCTTCAGGACAGAAGGAATGCAATTGAGAAGACAGTTGATGTTGTATACCTATAAAGGTTACAACTTCACATGAGTTGTAGTTTAAGTTTGTGAGGGATTATGCAACATTAATAGTCTGTATTAATTTTGATATCCAGGCAATAGTTGTTAATAACTATGAAAACTATTTATTAACATTAAAACTTGCCAGAAAACTTATTCACAGGTTCAAAAATGCACAGATTGGAAATCTATACATGCAGGGAGCAGGCAAAACTAGATCACTTATTTCTTAAAGTGGCAAATGCAAATATTATACTGGAGGAGGCTTTTAAGTATTTACTCACGAAGTATAAATCAGGCAGTACCCAAAGCATGTGGAACTCTTGTCTTGTTGGCTGCTGAGACTTGATTCTTCCCAGACATCTGGGGAAAGGAGGCAGACAATCTCTGACCTTGTCTCCTGGCTCCTCTGGATGATCTGTGTATCTCCAGGACTCCTGGTCTTAGCGGGAGACTTTCAGGTGCAGGCAGGATGTTTTGCCATGCGCAGTCTCAGCGCAATGTCACACTGGCTATGCAGTCCAATCGCGTGCAGGCATTTAGAGCTTGTTCCTGGTAAGCTCTTCGGGCAGATTTAGGATGCAAAATGAAGCAGCAGCAGCCCTGTGCTACCTGCTTGTCCCTTTTATCCATACCCAGCCCACAACTAATGGGGCATTGCACATAGATTAGCCAATCAGAATGGCCAGGTTCTACCGTATTAGGTGAAGTTAGGGTTTTTTCCCTCTTCACTCAGCACAGAAGGAGGGTGGGGCAGGGAAATGTGTCTGGGCATGGATAAGGCCATGTTTGCTCTATCAAGCCTACCATCACAAAGTTATACTGGGTTCCTGTGTGTTACATACATGCCTTATCAGTCAGAGAGTAGCTCAAAGTGCTGTATAAGTGAAAGGAAGAAAAGTTTTACAGCAGTCTGTGGTTCATTCAGGTGTGAGGTTGAGCTGGGCAGAGAGTCACGACCAGAATATGGCTTGAGAAATGTATGGTTTTGTGTGTAATAGATAAGACTGAGTAATTTCTCATCAGATCATTTAACTCTCAAATATTTGGAGTGCTTCTGCCTCCTCAGGAAAAGTCAAGCCGGTAACAGTTAAAATAATTCACTGCTATCTCCCTCACTACTGTGCTTGGTTTTCAGGAAGTATTTCTGGTTCTTCACCTATGGCATGTGTTTGTTTGTTTGTTTGTTTACAGGCCCATCTGCTGAATATCCCAAGCTGGAACTGGAAAGAAGGGGACGATGCAATCTGTCTTGCTGAGCTCAAGCTGGGTTTCATAGCCCAAAGCTGCCTGGCACCAGGCCTTTCAACAATGTTAGCCAACCTCTTCTCTATGAGATCGTTCATAAAGGTAATGTCTTGTCTCATTAGAGTGTATTAGTCTGCAATTCGATTTGTCAGTGAGTCGAGTAGAGAACATGACTCAAATAGGAAACAGATAGGAATACATTAACAGATTTTGTAAGACAGAAAGTAAACCTAGTACATACTTCCAAACAAAAGTTTTCCACTGCAAATTTGGCTGTGAGCCAAGTTCTGTCACGTTTTCAGTTTTATTTAGCAAGCGTTTGACCTTTAAATGATTTTTCAAAGTATCATCCATTTCTGGGGAGATATTTTTGATGGTTTGTATTTTGCTTTGTTTTAAACAAACCACATGTTTATCTATGAGAAAAGCCCCTGCTGCTAAAACAAAAATGTAATTTATATATGTCTCCTATAGCAACAATGTGCCCAGTAAAAAAAGAACTTATCATTTTTGGTCTTTCATATGAAATAAACATTGTATCTCTGGCTGTGAGAGTAAATAAGGAACATGTGTTGGAACTGAAGCCTCAACTTCCTACAACATCTTTTGTGTATTTGTTTCTCCTCACTCAAAGTGCTCGTTTGGATTTACATGACAAAATATAAACCAAATTATTCCCAGACTTACATTGCAGCTCTACTAGTTCACTGGACCAAGGCCTTGATTGAAGCATTCAGTGCATCCTTCCTCATCCCCTTCTGGGACACTTGATTCCAAACATAAAGGACTTTTCCATAAAACACTTTCCAGTCCCATGAGTTTTATTAATGGGATGGGAAACACTGCAGTGCAAGGTAGGCCGCAGTCCACTTCATGTCATATCTGCAATGCCTGGGAAAAAAAATAGCCATAGTCCTGCCTTTCTCATCTGGGAACAGATTTTCATTCAAGTGCACCTTAGTGCAGGACTGAGTATATTTACTCGTTACAAGGTTCTTAAGTTCTAAGGTATCCTCTGGAGACAGCAGTCTCCTGCATGTCAAAGTTTTCCCAAACTACTACATACAGTCACAAAAATGTCAGTTTTCATTATGGAAGCAAGCTTGGGCTCTGCATTGTGCTGTCTGCAGTTATGATTTTTGCATCTTTATTCATGTTCTGAAAAAAAGAAAAAGTTCTAGTTCAGGAATGACAAACTTCTGAGACCTGCCTGTGACTATGTATTAGAGACATTTATGGCCTCTGTTTGTGGTTAAGGTATTGAAGCAAGTCAAAACCAGCAAAACTGCAGCATCTTTCTAGAAAGTGTATCTAAACACTTATGCCCGTATCATACTCATCTTCAGTCCTATGTTTTCTTATTTTATAATACACTCTTGTAACGCTTTAAGTGCTATGACAGATTGGACTGTCTGGTGAGCAGTTGCAAGCTGAAGGTTCAGCTTTGCAAGGCATTACAGTGCTTGGATAATATCTTAGTATTTCTTTATACACAGAGTAAGTATAAAAACAGCAATGGGATTGGAAGGAGCTATTACTAGCAGCTTTTCTGTTGTATCTGTGATTATATACACTTACAAACAGAATCATGTGCAGACATACCTCAACTTGTGTTACTTCAGGTGTCATCCTCAGATGACACTGAGAGAAAAAATATCATAGACTAGAGAGTTGGGAGAACACAAAACTCTCTTAGTACTGGTCAAATACTGTCTGCTACTTAGCTGAGAATTAATTTTCCAGGTAAGTAAAATGCATGTCATAATTTCCAAAGATCTCTGAGTGTGTTGAATTCTAAAGCAAAATAAACATGCAAGAACTGAGACACATTTCTTCATGAGCATCCTACTTTGTTGGTGACAACAATTTTTTTTCTTTATCTGGTTGAAAGGACATTTTCTTCATGCTGCCTCACTCTAAAGACTGTATCTGAAAGAGAAAACTCTTAGTGAATGGTGGCTGTGAAACACCAGTGTATTGTAGGAGAGCAGCTACATTGATTGGAATTGTTTAAAAAAGACTCTACTGAAAAGATACTCACTCCCTAAAAGAACTAACACTCCTTTTCATTTAGAGCATACTCAGACCTTCATAAATTCCTTGGGCCAAGGTTATAAATGGAGTCCTCCACAATTTAGGAGATGCAAGGGAAATGTACTGAAACTTCTGTATTTTTTTAAAGCTTGAAATGTATGTTTGTTCCTCCTCCTTCATAATGTGTTTAGTTGGTTATTTAGCATGCCATAAATATTTGGTCAGTCAAAGACAAATGAATGTGATTGGTGGTGACATCTAACTCAGTGTGAGTTACTTCATAGCGAAATGATTTATGTAAGCAATCTGCCCAGCAGCAGAGGTGAAACAAATGAAGAAACCTCAAAATACTCTACTTGTTCCTAATATTTTCCATTTGGTTTTAATAATGTGATCCTGCATGGAATCTTTTATGTTCTGTTTGGCACCACATTGAGCAAAAAGGAAATCAGCTCAGAAAGATTCAGGTTCTGTAAAAACTGAAAGCAAAAAAGATCAATTGCACAACAAATGCTATGTTAAGGAAAGAAAGCAACTTGACACCTGTGAACTGACTTTTTATTGCCCAGACTTTTTATAGCAACGAGTATCATTCTATTTATAAAGGAATTGCTGCTCTTGATTTCTTTCAAATGTTAACATAGACTGTTACCAAGGACATTTATTCTCTAAGAGATCTGCCTGAATGTAAATTTGATCATTGAGCCTGGGGATTAAAAACCGTTGTGGTTGAAAACCTGTTTGCCATTTGCAAGTAGCCAGGTGGGGGTTGGTCTCTTCTCCCAGGCAACCAGCAACAGGACAAGGGGACACAGTCTCAAGTTGTGCTGGGGGAAGTCTAGGCTGGATGTTAGGAGGAAGTTGTTGGCAGAGAGAGTGATTGGCATTGGAATGGGCTGCCCAGGGAGGTGGTGGAGTCACCGTCCTTGGAGGTGTTCAAGAAAAGACTGGATGAGGCACTTAGTGCCATGGTCTAGCTGACTGGCTAGGGCTGGGTGCCAGGTTGGACTGGATGATCTTGAAGGTCTCTTCCAACCTGGTTGATTCTATGATTCTAAGTAGTATCAGTCCTTGTAACAACAGGATGTTTGTTGTGAGAACTGAAGTCTGTTATGGAATGCATTTTTCAGTCAATCATTTCAATAGATCAGCATCAGTCTATCTTTTGCATTATAGTGGAATGGCAATGCTGTCCTGTTTTATAAATTTTGGAACCTGTACTCCTTCAAATCCAACTCATCAAGACCAGTATATTTAGAATTAGTTCCTATAGTATTTCAAGAATATGCTTTCTTCTTTGACCTACTTCAAGACTTGTTTGATATTTTATAAAATACACTCTTTAGTACCAGTTTTAAAAACCATTGTTGCATGCAGAGAGAACTGTGGGAATGGTTGACTGAGGCTGTAAATTTTTTACTATGCTAAGGATATATGTTAGCTTTAAGTGGATAATGGAATTGAGTAAAGAGGTGGTTGATAGTTTTTAATACTTAAGGAAATTCAATTATAAGACTCTAAATCTAAGAAGCATCACTCTTTGCTAGGACTGTATGAACTGCTTTCAGACAATTAACTGTCTGTCAAACAGTGATCTCCATCTCTAAAGGTATAATAAAACCAGACATTCATATAAGCAGTTTGGGTGGACAAGGAAAGTGTCATAGGGAAACGCGAGGAAACATTTAAAATCAATGTACAACTTCTTTTCAACTACCAATCAAGAATAACCTCTGCGTGCTTTCTTTTTGTTTACATCTGTGTTATTAGAGAAAAAGCAAAACAAAACAGAACCACTTAGAATGCTGTGGAGAAGAGCATTGTGAAAATATATGTCAGGAAGCTCTGGAAATGTTCTGAGCCAATGCGGAGGCAGGAGTCCCTGTGTTAGATACAAAGAGATGAAAACAGCTTGGTAAAAAGGCTTAAGAAAATTGCCCTGATGTAGAGAAAATTTTAGGTTTGGTTTGGAAAGGAAATGGGCAGCAACTTTTTACACACCTTATTTTATTTTTTGATAGAAACATTGTAGTTTTGGGAACACCATTCAGAACTTGTGCATTGCATGTAATGTTGACAAAATGCTGCATAATGGCACACGTATGGTGAAAATTAGACCAGGGCAATAAAGCAAGATCACTTTAACAATGTAACTGAAAGATTCAAGTGCTATAGAGGTGGTCAATAGAATTAACTCATTAATTTGCTGCACTTTTTGTGAGTTTTTAATTATTGAGTTAGATAAGGTTCCTTTATCAAATAAAAGTATGTCTACAATATCAAATGGATGATCTTCCCAACAGCTGAAATTAATCTCAAGGGATTTGTACTGTTTTGTGCTCTTTCCTTGGTGATGATGAGCTGAGCATATTGAGGTGCTATAAAGCACTTCATTGTGCTTTCATTGTGCTGTAAAGGAATTTTCGTTGTATTACTTCCTTACACCATCCTGTCTCTGTTTTTTTCTTGAAAAATCAAAAATAAAGATCCTAGGTCACACTTCAACTCTAGCATTAGTTCTCTGTCTTGATAGTGAGACTTAGATCTTGACTGAAGAGATTAGGTATCATTATCAGATTCAGATATGCTCAGTCTCTTTCATGTAGCTATTAGCATTGTTGAATCAGTTGAGGCTACAAACCTCCTGATATTTTCACTGCCAGAGGATAGACTTGAGTCTGTTAAGGGTTAGGGTTTGTTCCTGACAGTACTAATGGTTGTTCTTGCAAGATGTACATTGCTTTTTCATATCTCTATCGCCATGTCTAAGTAGGAAATAGCTTAGACTCTAACTAGGAGTGACTTGGAAATAGAATCAGATTCAAATTATTTTTTCTCTTCAGATACACTACATGGTTTTGCAGCTATTCTTTGTATAGGCTACTAAATCAGGGGTTTTTTTTTACTATCCAGGAGACAGAATTATGGTGTGACATAGGGAAAGAAACATGTGCTTAGAGTACTAGGGAGGAACTTGGAAGATACAGATTCAAGTCACTGTGGTGGTATGGCTCATTCTGTGTGAGGTCCAAGTTACTTACTCTTTACCTTTCTTCCTAGGAATAATTTTTTTGTTGTTGTTGCTATTTGTTAAAACTTCCTCTTGTCTGTATAAGGTTTCTGAAAAAAAACCCTGTTTCTTACTGTTTATGCCAACCAGCAGAGCATTCNGAGGTTATGCCAACCAGCAGAGCATCCTGAGGTAACATTTTGCTATGGCTCATTCTGCATGAGGTCCAAGTTATTTACTCTTTACCTTTCTTCCTAGGAGTAACTTATTTTTTTGTTGCTATTTGTTAAAACTTCCTCTTGGCTGTATAAGGTTTCTGAAAAAAAAACCCTGTTTCTTACTGTTTATGCCAACCAGCAGAGCATTCTGAGGTAACATTTTGCTATGATTGCATGTCAAAGTAAACAGAAAATGCTGTGTACTTAATAATGTATAATGTGGTCACCAGTAAAAGTTAGTGAGTGATTGCTTGTTACTACATCAAACACCAATTGCAATGTCTTTCTGTCTTTCTGGAATGTTGCATTTACTCACCCTGCCACAGTATAAGCTGGAAGTATGTTGGTTATTTAACTTAAGTGATAAAAACAACCGAATAATATGCAAAATTTTCTCCTTTGAATCGTGCAGAGTCTTTCATAAATACAGATGCTCATTTTATGTAAGAAAAGGCATGTGGAAGTGCCTTTTCTTACTGCCTGGTGATGTGCTTGAGATGTGCAATATTAAAGGAGTAAAGGAGGTCCAAATTAAAAAAGGGAATAGAACTGTCCTCAATTGATTAGTGTGTTCTTAATTGGAATAGAATTGTCCTTGATTAATTATTGTGTTCTTACTCAACATTTATATCTTTGTGAGCGTTGATCTCCTTGAATGTAGGAATGCTCTCCAGAGTGATCTCAAGAGGCTGAATTCATAGGCTGAGATCAATTGCATGAATTTTAGCAAGGCCAAGTGTCAGGTTCTATATCTGGGTCACAAAAATCTCACGCAACACTACTGGTCTGGGGAAGAGTGGCTGGAAAGCTGTCCAGCAGAAAAGGACCTGGGGGTGCTGGCTGACAGCTGGCTAAACATGAGCCAGCAGTGTGCTCAGGTAGCCAAGAAGACCAACAGCATCCTGGCCTGTATCAGGAATAGTTTGGCTAGCAGGAGAAGGGACATGTTCATGCCCCTATATTCAGCTCTGGTGAGACCATACCTTGAATACTGTGTTCAGTTTTGGGCCTCACTAGAAGAAAGACATTGAGACATAAGATCTCACAGAGCATTCTAGTGACTACATGAAGGTTAATTTAACACTAACCAGTATCTATGAAACTTGATCCTTGTTTTGTGGATGAGTTTGGTTTTTTCCCAGTCCTTTCTTGGTCCTTGACTAAGAACGAGACCTTGACTGGAGGTCTAATCTGCAGTTTCTTACTCCAAAACCATCTGCCTGAAAACAAGGCAGCAAGGGAAGAAAGTAGAAAGGAAAAGCACGTAATGTATTTGTATTTTTTTGTTCCAACTCCATGTGGCATTAATCCAAGAAGCCACAAAGTAGATGAGAAGTTACAAACATGGCCCTGCCCTTATTTTTTACCAAGCCTGCACTTTATTTTCTGTGTATGAAGAGTTGCTGATCAGCAACATTTGCAAGGCTCACATAAATAAGAAGGTTATAAAAAAAATGTGTTCTGACTTCTCTGTGGTGGAGAGTAACACAATAAAAATCCCTTTTAGCATCCTACATGCTCTCTGAGTGGTGAAGCAATTTCTGTGGAAGAAGTTTCTCTTGATCATTTGCAGCCCACTCATCAGGGAATGTATGACTTGAAACATCTCCATGCTGCAATTTATTTTTGCAGTTGTTTACTTGTCCAAAGCTAAAGTATCTGATTACTTGGACATATCAACGGGAGAAGAAAGTCATAATAAAATCATTAATTAATTTATATTTCACTGGTTTCCTAAAAAAATTCCAGCTCTTCTAGTTTTGAGAACATTCACAGTGTCACAGAATCACAGAATATTAGGGGTTGGAAGGAGTTCAAAAGATCTAGTCCAGCCCCCCCTGCTAGAGCAGGATCACCTAGAGTAGGCCACACAGGAACATATCCAAATGGGTTCTTGTTCCAGTGGGTTCTTTAGGGTCCAGGAAGTGCACACACACAGATGACCCTCTCTAGATACAGTTAGAATAGAATAGAATCAACCAGGTTGGAAGAGACCTCTAAGATCATCCAGTCCAACCTAGCACCCAGCCCTAGCCAGTCAACCAGACCATGGCACTAAGTGCCTCATCCAGTCTTCTCTTGAACACCCCCAGGGACGGTGACTCCACCACCTCCCTGGGCAGCCCATTCCAATGCCAATCACTCTCTCTGGCAACAACTTCCTCCTAACATCCAGCCTATACCTCCCCCAGCACAAGTCGAGACTGTGTCCCAGTTCTAACTGGGTATGGTTTATTATAGCTCAAATACTAGAATTATAGAGAGATAGATAGATAAAAGTCTTGACTGATGGCTACTTAGGCATGAGTTAGTTTTTGAAGCAGCAGAATGCCAGTTGCTGGATACATTGTAGATGCATAGACTATTTTGTTGGTCACAGACCTGAACTATCTGGTGACCAGAGTATGTACTTTCACCTTTCCCATCTTAAATGTTTATCTTTTTTGAATTTCCTTTAAGTTCTGTGTGTTATACAATAACTTTTCTTGTTAATGCTGTTTTAAAACAGCTGTAGTTTGACACAACAAAGATACATTTTTTACTTAAAGATGTTTTTCTGTTTCATTTACTGCTGCATAGCAAAAAAAAGTAACTCATACAGCTTTACCCTAGTCACTTACATCCCATGTATTACTCTTTTTCTTAAGTACTGACAGACATGTACCTTTACATTGTCATTTCTAATTTATGTTCATAACAGTCCCCATACTCCTCCTGCTGCATCGTGATGCTTTTACCAAAAGGAACACACAGGCCTCTGTTTTGCTGCCATAAGGTGTTTTATACTACTGAATCATTGTCTGGTTGTCGTTCAAGGCATTTGATGTAGTGGGCAGTAATGGAGCTGTGTGAAATTTTCAAGCCAGTAGCAAGTTGTTTATTTTATTGGACTCATTGTTAAGAATTTCTCTAATGCTGAGAGTTCTCTATGTAATGGGAAAAAACCTCAATCTGTCTCAGACGTAGCTAGTTTCCATTACGCTGTCTCTGTGACTTCAGTCAAGCAGGATAGATTAAAGCACTTGAGTCTTACCTGCACTAATTTATGAAGCATGCCTCTTTTTTGTCTTTCTTGCATTGATTCTGACTACAGCTCTGTTTCCCTGCAGGATTAGTATTGTCCTCTCTTTACACAAAACAGACTCAGCTTTGGGAAAAGCTGAAGTGTGAGAAAAGCACAAATTGTGAACGGTTTAATCTAGTGGGATTCTGGTGGGAGATGTCCCTGCCCATGGCAGGGGGTTGGAACTGAATGATCCTTGAGGTCCCTTCCAACCTAAACCATTCTGTGATCTATAGTTACCCAAGTTCTTCTCTAAGTCCATCAGTATTCGGTACTTAAGTGTTAGAATAGAATGGAATAGAATCAATCAGGTTGGAAGAGACCTCCAAGATCATCCAGTCCAACCTAGCACCCAGCCCTATCCAGTCAACCAGACCATGGCACTAAGTGCCTCATCCAGGCTTTTCCTGAACACGCCCAGGGATGGTGACTCCACCACCTCCCTGGGCAGCCCATTCCAATGGCAAAACCTCTTTCTCTCCCTCTTCCTTCCCAGACAGACAAACAAAACAACTAGCAAAGCTTACTTGTTATTTGGTTGGTCAAGGTTAGTGGACTATATTAGAGTGAAGGGGATGTGGAAGGGAGAAGCATCCCAGAGCAAAGTGGTACAAATTGATTACATTTTGGCTTTTTATCCCTTTCAGCAAGCATGAATGATGTAGACTTAATCATTGTTTTCTTTTTACAACCAGTGATTTAATTTCACTCATTAAACTATTCCAATTATTCTCAAACCAGCAAAACCAGGGAACAGCTTCAACATATGCCACAATCGCCATATCAGTTAGCTTTGTGTTTGCTGTTCTGAATTGTATGTCTATTCCTGCTGGTAGATACTAAGGGACTTGATCCATTTAATATATGTGTTTGATGCTAATTGACAGGCAAAAACTTTATAGAGATGCCATGGCATCCACAGACTCCAGGACAGCAGCTGGAAGCTAGATGGGATTCCGTGCAGATCTCAAATATCACTGGAAACTTAGACATAGAAAATATATTGAACTTTTGATGGTAGTCTTGCAGCGCTCCTGACTTTCTTTCATATCTTCAACAGTAAAGGTGAATTTTGCAATGAAGATTTTTCTCCAGTTGATGTCCCAAAGCACTGGTGACCCTTGAATAAATTTGGTCGATGCATTTCTCATGTTTTCTTGTTAGTTATAGACACTGAGAAGAAAACAAAGAGTTTTGACTGCTGATCAGCTTCTAAACAAGATGACAATGGAGAGACTCACACAACAGTATAGTGCAACCATTTCACTGGAGAATTTTCAGGAATGTAAAACTGAGAAATTTGCTTCACCTCATGCTGAATATGCTTTCCAAGCATTAAGTGTATTGTTTTTACGTAAGGTGTTTGATTTTCTGACTACATAGACTTTTTTTTGTTTGTTTGTTTGTTTTTTACAATACAGGAAACCCTGTGGAAAAAAACCCAGCAACATTAATTGCTGTAGCACTCTACTGACTTAGTTAAAATCTGATTCACGTTTAAGCAGTTGTAAATTTTGAAGGAAGCTTTTGGTTTTACTCAGAACGCTGCATCTGTGTTTTTGTGTTTCAGATTGAGGAGGATACATGGCAGAAGTACTACCTGGAAGGAGTTGCAAATGAAATGTATACAGAATATCTGTCCAGTGCCTTTGTGGGTTTGTCCTTCCCTGCAGTTTGTGAGTAAGTAGAAATACCTGTGAATGCACATAAGTATTTACTTATTCTCAAAGTGAAATCTAAGGTTTCTGTAGGAGACTTCTTCACTCTGCTACAGTCCTAATATTGCTGCATCAAATGGGATCCAATAAAATAGACATGGAAGTATTCCAAACATTGTAATGACTGTTTCCAGAAGAGATTTGGAATTAAGTGATTGTAAATGAAGGCATGAATGTTTCCAGAGCTGAACAAGTTCATTAGGAGTCCATTTCAATGGAGTTATTCACTCATGAGTGCTGTCCTATTGTTTCATATGATGGTTCCCATTCTTTGAATAGTGATTGTCAGCATCACCGTCGTGGCTTATGTCTCATTTAAAGGAAACCATTGATCGAAACAGATGTAGTGGAGCCATATAAGCAGTGTGGCATCCAGACCTCTTTGGAACTTGTTGCAAACCACTTCTAAAAAGTGAGGTGACACATCTGTTCTGAAATGAGGAAAGTTTACTTGAAGCATATCGTATATAACCATAGCATAAGCCACTCCTGAGACTGAAAATCCTTCCATTTTCTGTGGCTGCAAACGTAGGGTAGTTTAGGATGGTTGTATTTCCTCTTCTCCTAGCGTTGTTCAGTCACTTAGAAAGAGACTCAACTCTGAAGAGTTTGATGTCTGACTAGATAACATCGAAAGTCTTCTACAGATGGTATTTTTAGAAGAGGAAGTAGTAGTAAGATGCTGTCTGTTCTGTAAAGAAAAATTGCTTTGGTTGAACTTCTCTCATGTCTCCCAACTTTCTGATCTTTGCAGTAGTCTTTCACAGAGCAAGGACAACAAGAACAACCTGTAACTGTCAAATTCTTGCTTCTGTGTTTGGATCATTATCTCCAATTAGCTTTCTGAATTGTCTTAGAGGGTGAAAGGAATCTTAAGCACTTTTTGACTCTTGACATCTATGCTTCGCTCTCTGAGAGAACTATTCCTGTTAATTTAAGAGCTTTATCCTAGGATATTATTCAACTATGGTTTTGGATAATCTGGTTTGTACTACTCTTGGCACAAGCAATGTTTACTGGGTAGTAACTACTGGACAAATTTTGGTTTATTCTTTCAGGATTCTGTATATGTGGCATTTTCTGTCCATACCTAGAAAACTAACGATACCCACTTTTATAAAGCAAGCTTGGTTTCTTTGTGTTTAAAATCCTCAGTAGATCTCTTTTAGGATCAATGTCATTACTTAGTTTTCTTATCCCAACATGATGAACTTTAGTAGGAGCCAGAAAGAACAGTGGAATGATAGTTTTGTTTAGCAGAAGAACACACAGAAATATATGAAAATCCCTAGCCAAGCGTGGACTGGATCTATTCCTACTTCACAACACTTCAATTGCCATTTCAAATGGGGAACCAAGATAATATTTGATATGGGAAATACAGAAGGAAAAAAAACACTGTAGAGTTCTGTATTGACATTTCTTATAGTCATTGTTTTCGTAACGTATTGACAGGTCAGCAACCAAAAACTGTTCAATACTCAGCTCAAATTCTTGCTGCCATCCTAGTAATGGTGGCGGTATGCAGTACTGTGAGCAGCAAATAGATTTTGCTCACTTGCTTTTGGTCTTGTTAGCTGCCACTAACTGAAGCTGGTACATAATACTAATTGGTGTGAAGTGCTTTTGTGTGTGTATATGTGTGTATATACAGAGAATAATGGATGTTACTGATGTGTGTTATTGTGGGTGATGTGTGTCGTGTTACTGTGAGAGATACAAATCACATAAGGATTATTATCAGTTCAGACAGGTCCTTGTTTTCTGCTAAGTATGTGACTGATGCAAAATGTGCAGAATATTGCTTTATTTGCTTTAAGGCAAACAATATTATTGTGGTATTTTTAAAAATGCTAATAACACTGAAGTAAGGAAGTTTGTAGAGAAGCACTGAGAGCTGGAAGAGTTAGTGTGTGGGGCAGGAGATAGCCACCCATCTAACAGAAAAGTGAGCCCCAGAATAATTTGTGACCAATTCCTGGAACAGGAATTGAGTAGCCCTGGGTTTGCACAGCCTTCAGTTGCAAAAATGGGAAGTGATTTTGAGGTTTTTGTTTTTTTTAATGATTAGTTTGTTTATTCTCACAGATTCTATTAGCTTGAAATAAATAGCGTTGTGCTGTCACAATTCTGCAAGTCTCTGAATGTCATCCTTGAGGTTTTTCTCATAAATAGACACTTGTACATACTTGTACTGAAAAAACATCTATATTACAGTATCAGAGTGTGCTTCCTATATAGTGGTCAGATATTACTTCCAGTCATATTCCTCTGTGACTGTAGCTGGCAAATACTGCCATTAGTATACTGTCATTTTAGCTCAGTACCTACACATTTTATAAGGATGGAATACTGCACTCAAGATGTCACTGAATTCCAGCACAGATTTGAAAACTTACTTTAAGACATTCATAATTATAGACAAAGGCAATGTTTTGGTTTGGATCATGACTTCAGTTTTTAAGGCATAGTGTGGTGATGCTTGTGCTACTGTTCTCAGTTTGGCAGTTTATGTTTTTAGGAAAATATGTGTTATCTTCAAAATGGAAAGACCTTAATGTATGTTCTGCCTTTATATAACTGAAAAATTGGGGAAAGGTGCTTAAGTCCTCTGAGAAAACCCTGCACCCGTTTCTACCCAAGTGATGTCGATAGTGAAAAAGGATTGACTCTGGGTCTCTTTTCTTCTAGACTGGTGTTTGCGAAACTAAAGCTCTTAATGATAGCCATAGAATACAAGTCGGAAAAACGAGAAAGCAGGTATGTCCATGCCTAGACATTTTGACATTCTGGAATGCACTGTGAAGAATTTTGCCTGCTTTTTTCTTTTTTTTCTCATATTTTCTCCCCTTCCTCCCCCAGAATGAGCATAGCTATTCTTATACTTTGGAAATGTTTCAGAGTATAATTAGCATACCATCATATTACACCATTTCATATAGTGCTAACAGGCCTTTATTTCTGCCCTGTTCTTCTCCTTGACAATTAATTCACATTAAAACGTTTAGTGGAAGGTTGAGGGGCAGCGATGTCCTGTGTCTAGAAGTGCAATTAAGTTTTACTTTAAAACTTAGGATGTTTTTGTTCATAGTCCATCAGTTTTAACTTCTTTAACTGAAGGTGGAAAAGGAGGAAACAGATGTGGTATCAAAACTCATTGTAACTATGTGTATTCTCATAATAATAGTAATTTAAATTAGTTTGGAAGCACTGAGCCAGACAGAATATGAGACTAACAAAAATACAGGATAAACGTAGTATTTGTATGGTATCCATTCTGACAAAAGTTGCTTTTTATACGAGTAGCATCATGAAACTGGAAAAGATTGATTTAGCCTTGAAATTAGCAACTGGATAACTCCTTTTCTCAAAGCAAAAATATTGTTAGTATAGATTCAGAGATAGGAAAAGCATTTGATGTGGGTTACTGTAGAAAAATCCATACAAATCCAAGGATACGTGGCTCTTCTGTCAGCTTGACCATCAGGGCTTTACAGTACATTCATTTTTGTAAAACAAAAGTGTTATAAATGTGTTCTGCAACAGGTGGAGGTTCATGTAGTAGAAATACAACAGTGCTGACTCTGAGCTCAATTTTAGTTGTGTCAGGAACTGTATTCTGTACCACAGTAGTAAAGATGAAATGCTGCATGTTAGTTCATCTTATCTTTGGCTGCTGGTTATGGAAACTTTAGAAGGCAATTGTTGCTCATCACAGGAGAACCAGTTACGTCACTGGAGATAATACCACAAATCCTGAGGTGTAGGGATATTATTTTCATGATGATGTAGGGTTTAGTTATTAATACCTATAAAGCATGGAGCATTTGACAATGCCAATTCAATGTGGCAACAATTTAGAAGAGATTTCTGTACTAAATGGTTGCTTTTGCTCAATTCTTACATATATTACAAAATGATATGTGAAGTGGTGTATGTGCTTTAGGATATTATTTTCATCCACACTGTGGTGATTAAAAAATCCTTTTTTTTTCTGAAATATCAGAATTGTCCAATGTTTCCTATTCTCATAGGCTCTTACACCACTTTGCCACTGAGTGATCTTATTCAACATTAGCTTATGTAAAACAAATGATAAATTATTCTTTTGTATCTGAACAGTTTAGTGTCTTCTAAGAAAAAAAGTGCACCAGTAACATCAGTGAAACTGTTTCCCAGATTTTGTGTTTCCAGTGGTAGAAACTATTAGGTTTCTGTTGGTTCTCCTGAGAATTATTGCTCAACTTCAGGTTGTCATTACTCCAGTTATCATTTACTTACATAAATGCTAATATCACAGTCTTTTTTTCAGTAATAACAGTTAATTCATGGCTTCTATATAATACTTTGCCCTAACTTCAGTGAGAGTTGGGTTGAATTCTTAATCACAAGGTGATGCAGAGGATTTCAAAAAGAGTAACACCGTGTGATATGATCACATGTGGCCTTCTTATTTAAAGCCATGCAGGTAACAGTTCATAGTTAATTGATTTGGTAGGGGAAAAGGGCCTAAAAGTTCAGGAAGCAATACTAACAAAGGGTTGCTAACAGCTGGATTTTGTGAATATGTCTGTAACAAGACGAGAACATGTAGGCTACATATTCACATTCCCTTAGAACTCTGATCCGCAGTTATTATTGGTGTCTTACTGGTGCCTTAGAGTTTTATAATCACAGTTTGGTGAATCGCATAGCCACCTGCAGAGTATCTTTCCTGTGCTCTTCCACCCAAATATGTTAAGTATATATTTGTGGTTTTCTGAACTGGAGCCTTTTAGTCTAACCAGAAAGGTAACGGAACAAAGCTTCAGTTTCTCACTTCTTGGGTGTGCTTGCATTTCTTTACTTCCATGAAAAGATGGAAAATGAAGATAAAAACTAGAAGGACGTGGTTTGCAAATGCAGACTGTCTTCACACAAGATATATTTGTCATTTGCCAATCATCTTTATTGATGCTGACTTGGGAAATATTTTGATTTTGTATCATAATTTCCTCATTGGCATTTCTTTGTAAGGGTGAAAGAGAAACTGATTATGGTTCACTTCAAAAACTCTTAGTGTTCGCTCTTTGCGAGACTAAGCAACAGTAGATATGTGCTGATTTGTTTTATGATTATAGTTTAGCTTCATATTTCGTAAACTATTGAGAGGTTTTGCAAAGACAAATATAATTAAGAATTTAGGATATTGCAAGCTAGTGTTTCCTCACAAAACCGAAATAGGTCTAGGACCAGTGTGTTCAGGAGCAGAGGAAATTTTCAAATCATTCTTTCTGCCTAATGGATCAGAAGATCTTAGCCCCATCAGTTTAATTTTTGTTAGTTAGCAATAATAGAATATCTCAATCCATAAGTTTTATGTCCCTTTTTTTGCTTTTTACATGGTGAATTTCCTTTTAAGATTAGTTTCATCATCACATTGCACTCAGAGCTAAAGGAGCACAAAGTGAATTCAGAAGAGTGACAGTGTGAGGCCATTCTAGATTTAAATTCCTTCCTTTAAATTTTCACTTCAGTTTTAATGATAAATCCTAGTACTGTTTTAAGGCAGGGCAGAATTTTCATTCATTTTGTTAAGGCCATTATTACATTTGGAATGGCATATATATTTCTTTTTCTTTTCTTTTTAATTTCCAGGCAGTCTCCTAGATGACAGATTTCTAAAGCTTTCTGATTTGCAGCCAATTTCTGTTATCTCTACCAGGGGATTTGAGATCAGTAGTAATTAGAAATCATCAGAACTCTACTCAAGCTAATGTTAGTATACAAGTAAGCAGTAGCTGAGCTTCCTGCTTGCAGCTGGGTTTTCTTTTTCTCCTTTTTTCCTGGCTCCAAATAAAGGTGCATGACACAGTAAGCACACCTTGATAACAAGTTTTGACAACATTAGCTTGTTAATTGTAAGCAGGATTTCATTTTTTTCCTAGGCTAAATGTAGGCAATACAGTCACAGATATGATAAATGAAGAGTTGGTTTCCAATAATGGGTAAAGATTTCATACCTGGGCAACTGTTTCTCATCGAGATATCTGGAAGGTGAACTAAAACTGATTAGATTAGTTTTTAAAACTTTTATGTGCTTAATAATGTTTTAATTACTATTCAGATATCAAAGAAACCTCTGCATTTACAAAATGCTAACTGAATTTGGTAGGTCTCTGACCAACTGCTATTTTAAGTAGTTCCAGGTCACAGTGTGTTAACCATTGCTTCACCTCCAGTTAGTGTCTGGGAATATTATAATCAGTTATTAAGAGCAGGAAACACTTCTTAAATAAGTTTTTGTGTCTCTGATACTAGCCAAATACTTCAGCTTTAAAAATGGTCTTTCTTAGTTCATTTGTAAAGAGGTGGGGTGTTTTTTTCTTCCTTGTAGAAAAACATGTTAAAAGAACATGGAGAACATCAACCTGAAAATGTCTCAGCAGGGCCAGCTGAATAGATAGACAAATATATTAGTTCAAAATACAGACTTTCAAGCTCCTTATTTGAAGTCTCTTTTAGTGATACTTTTGCCTTCCTTTTACTCCTGTTTCGTTGGTTTGGTTGGTTTTTTTTGTCTTCTCACATTAGTAAGCAAGGAAATCCTAAACAGAATTCTTCCCTCCTGCAACCCTTGTTTACTCCTCTTGTTAAATTTTCTCTTTGTCTGTCCATATATTTGTTCTCATTCTCAGCAGAAAAACCTTTGAGCCTTGAAGACTTCTAAATAAAGGGTTTTCTTGCTTTTGCTTTGGTGTCAGTTGATTTCTTATCCAAGTGTTTGATTTGCAATTTTTTTCTTGTCGTTTGCAGAAGCCGAAAGCGGTATGCCCTCTTCGTTACCTTTCCTTCCAACCTCAATCCTACCTCCACTCCTTCTAACTTCAGGACTAATTCCTTGCCAAGAACACAGGAAGATAACATCTTTGTCTATCTTTCTCTGTATATACACACACATATATACATGCATATATATATATTTGTCTATGTGTGTGTGTATATATCTCTCTATATCTGTGTGTATATTTATATATGAGCCCCCAGTCTCAAAGAGGAGAGAGCATAGCATTTTATCTCTCCATTGGTTCTTGTGACTCACGCACTAACTTCTTTGCAGGAAGTACAAAATAAAACAGAATTAAGTTTTTTAGGCTTTTTTCTTTCCCCTTGTGGAGTCATTGGTGTGTCAGAGCGTTCCATGTGAAAAGCAGACTGTACAGTTAACATCTCCCCTCCTCTTGTTTCATTTGTTCTGTATCATGACGATGTGTGTTTTGTCTCTGCCAGCGCTTGGGTGGCCGTATTGTCTCCATAATCACACCGTCACCGATGGCCTTTCCCCAGAGCCTTTCTTCAAAACATGCCTTAAATACGTGTTCTCTTGTAGCCTCATCTTCCATGAACGACCAAATACCTTTTTTATTTTGCATTGTTGGTCCTCTTTTGAGCCTAGTTATTCACAGTACAGTATTCATTAAAGCTATTGTACTGTTCCAGTGAAAGTGTCACGGGTAGTTTGTACTGTATGGTACATTCATTTTAATGACATTAAGCTTATTTATGAAAGTGTTACTGAAAGGATTTGTTTATCAGGTTTTATTTCTATTTGAGATGGCATGTTCAGCATTTTTCTTCTCACATCCCATACTCTGAGCCCCTCTCTTGTCTACATTCTGTCTCGCCGCTGTTGGATTGGATGAAGGAAATACGGCGTACTCTTCTACATCCTCTTCTTACCTCCTTTCCTCCTCCCAGCTTTGTCTTCATAGTTGCTTATACAAGTCTGTCTGACCGTCAGTGTTTCTCTTTACAGACACATTCTCATTGTCCAGACATACTCTAGAAGCTGTGCTTTCCATGTCTGTTCTCTTTTGTGTCTTGTACATGTTATTTCATTTTTTTAACTCTCCTCTGGTTTCTGGGTAGATGTGTGAAAAGAGAGGTGGCTTCCTGTCAGCTTGGCATTATTGATATGATCCAACTGCAGAGAAGTTACTGCAACACTTAGCATCTTCAAGGATCTGTAGTTGTTGCACCTCTACTTTGCTTCTTGCTTTTAAGTATATATTATCTTGTGGTGAAGGCATGTTAATGCTGGCATGATGAGCAGTATGAAGAAGTGTTGTACCAAGTGAAGTTGCTTGCTCCCAGAATAAAATACATTGTGCTGCTTCACTCTGCTTCTGGAACCAGAAGAAATTATTTCATTGTTTAAAAGTGTATTTAATTTACCAGCACCATTGAACTAGTTTGGACCATGCCCCAATAAAATACCTCACATACGTCCTGTAGATCGTAACTTTGTAGTTGATGTTGTAGACTACTTAACTCCTGGGAGCAACCTTTTATATGCTTAGAGGAATTAAGCTTTAATATATTGTAGCATGTAATGTGCATTGTGTCTTTTGCTTTGTACTCTTTTTATTGTCTTACTGGATTTTTGTGTGTAGAGCAATATGGATCTGAATTAATGCCAATGATAGAGCCCAGAGGAAAGAAGCAATACTTGTTACAATTAGTGTGAAGCTGGTATGCACACAACTCCCACTCTGGGATTTGTGCACCTACCCTCACACTCTGTGTCAAAACATACCCTGAAGCAAAAAAATACTGTCTCAAGCTAATTTTGTGATTCTAGTTCTCTAGTTTTGCGAAGGACATGGTGTATTTTAAGAGGCAATTATGCTGATAGTAGTGCATTTCATCTGGGCATGGCAGGAAACAATCAAAATAGTAGTTGTTTTTTTGTTTGAAAATGTGGTCTCTGTAGTCAGTACTACCACATAGTCCTGGTGTAGGTAATATATTCATAACTATTACATAATATCTTCCTCATTACTAGATGGTATTGCTGTTGTTTCAGTCACATGGGGAATGGTACAGTACATCTACCACAAGGTTTAAAACAGAGTTGTTGCAGCTTTTGTCATTTGTTGAGTCAAAATTTTACCGTTTTTGTTACGTTTAATTCCAAAAATGATCCTTCCCCCCGCCCCCCCTTTTTTTTAAGACAAGGATGATGGCAGTTAGAAGGGTAGCCATAAATCTGGAAAAGAAATTAAACCAGAGGGCATTTTACTGAATCAGACAAGTTTCCTTGCTGCAGGAATGCTAAGTTGGTCACTGATAGTGGGATTCATCTTACTTAACTTTTGTCAATCTCAACATTAGGTGTCTAATCTCCTTTCAGTTATTCAAGTCCATGATTGCAAGGGAAGAGAGAAATTTCTTGAAAGCTCCTTCCATTCTGAGACAGATGAGATGAATCCCACCTTTAGTGCTTTGTGAAATGTAGCTTTCAAAGTAAGAACAAACAGAAATAATACAAAAATGAGGCTGTTGACAAAGAAAATTCTTACAGTAATTCTTCAAGAGTAAGTCTCTACGGATGACTGACAACTTTATTTTCCAGTTTTCAGTCTTCCTATAGTGCTGTTAAAATGTTGTTGCCATTGCTTATTTTCTGTGCTGTACTAGCAGGCATCTCCACATGCCTTTGTCAGCAGTTTTAAGACCTTCACTGCACCTTTACCATCTTAATAAGAACCCAGTTTTTCTCTCAGAGAAGACTGACAGTTGCACAAACCTGAGAGTCATCTGCTGTATAAATGCTGTGTCTACATTAAGAGTTCAAAGATCTGTACATTTACAACTTCAGCAGTAATGGAAGCCTACTCACTTTCAAACTATGCAAAGCAAATTGCAGAGTCAGATCACTTAGCAGGTGGCTGAGTAGTACACAGACACTAAAGCTGATTGGGTGTGTCTTTATGAAAAGATACTAGTCTTCAAGGTTTCTAGTGCTCTTTCAACCCAAGAAACATAATTTGAGTCCAACATGTATGATATTTGAAAGCAGTAGACAAATAAAACCACCCAACAGCAGAAATGAGTAGAAAATAAATAGTTGGGGGGAATTAGTCCTGCCCCAAACTGTGTTCAGGAGTTTATTTTACAGTTCAAAGCTTCAGCTGTCAGGTTCTCCATCAAATGTGTTTTAAATTCAGCAAAACACAGAAGACCTGCAAGTAGTGATCAAAAACTCATCTCACTTTTAATGCTTTAAAGGAAGACATAATACCATATTTATCCGAGTCATGGTATTATTGTATTATGCAGCTGATCAGCCAGCCTTACACTACCAAAAAGGTATTGAGCAGTGCTCATATTCTGGGCTAGTCTCAGGTAAAAAAGAATTGCCTAACAGATACACTTATATGTATCTCTATTTATGGTGGTATGTATATTTAAAAGATCAGAAAGATATAATCCTATCAGTGAGTAAACAGAACAAAATTAACACACTGTCAGAAATGCTAACAGATCTCTATTCTCCACTGACATCATGTCCCATCTTAAATTTTCATTGCACAAAGAAATCCTTAAGCATTTGTCTAAAGTTTTCATGATTGCATTTGATTTTTTTATGTTTCTCTCTCCCTCTCCCTCTCCCTCTCCCTTTCCCTCTCCTCCCTTCTCCTCTCTCCCCCAACAGTGCATGTAAAACGTGCACCAATTTCCATTTGTGCTTCACCTGCTAGTAGTTCAGTCTGGGAATTCAGTTTCGACTGTATAGGTAGTGTTGTGCCTGATTATTTCCTGACCTTTAAGAGTTCAAGATTGGGTTGGATATGCCCAATCTGTTCTGTTGTGAAATAGTCCTGTCTGTGTTGGAACTAGATGATCTTTAAAGGTCCCTTCCAACCCAAAACATTCTGTGATTTATTCAGTGGTTCCTGAAAGTAGAGCCAAATTCAAGTGCCACGTCTACATTTTTTGATGTGTGACATTTTCAGTATTCTGGGATGTGTGATCTTGCTTGTAGTCACCATGCAAATCTTTAGTAAATAGACTAACTTTTGCTAGACATCAGACAAGTGTAAAGTGGAGATTTTCAGACTGCAAGTGGCTTGCAAATTGTTGTATTACCTTAGACTAATGGAACTGGCTTCTCTTCATGCTGGTGAAGTACATTAAATTGCTCTTACACATATTATTTATATGGCTGTAATTGCCATGTACTCTGTATGTTCATGTGTGAAGAAGCAAGAGATAATCGTTTCTTTGCAGTGACATGTGATCTCTGTCATGAAAAGCTTTGTCCTGAGGAATGTTTCTCTGGAAGTGGAATTGTTAAGGAAATTATGACTACAAGTTCTTTGAGCTTGCTATTACTTTGTTAGTTTCTGAGGTAACTTAAACTAGAAATGTGAACAGTTTATAAAATGTGATCGAAATTCTTAGAGGGTTTGAAAATATTTTGGCCTTCCTTGCATAATTTCATGAGCTGATTTAGGAGGCTGGAAGATCAAGTCCTGTTTTATAATAAAAGCATATATTTGGAGAAGTCAGGCGTGTCACTTGGAACAGCTTTTTTTCCCGATGCATGGCAGAGAGTGCATATGTATTAGCCATATATGTATTGCCATTAAACATCATGAGTTTAAGTCCTTATTTCCCTTTCTTCTACAACTTCCTACATCTGCAAAACTCCCCAGCCTTGGAGATGCATAAAAATGAGACATTAGTTGAAGCTTTCTCGCTTAAAACTCTAATTTACTTTGCCATGTACTTATCTTCTCAACTGTGGGGATATCTAAATATGCATATCTTCAGGAGCTGCTTAAATGGATCCATGCATATCTTAGTAATTGAGGCATACATTCTTCATGGTATGCTCATAAGCCTATTTTATTTTTCTCTGTCCTCTTTTGTTCTCTGTATTCTATTCTTTTAATTTGAAACATTTCCCTTGCTGTACATATTACAGTCAGTGCTTATCAAAGCATAACTTTAGCTAATGATACTACAGGTCTCACAAGAAATCATTCAATTGCTGCTTTAATAAGCAGCGTATTTAATACATCCATGTAGACTCAGTAGTAATTACTCAGGCTTTTGCTCTAGTTAAATACAAGCTTTATGAGCCTTTGCTCTAACTGCCTGTAGTAGTGATGGGGCAAGATAATTTCTGTTCCCAACAGATGATTTTGCTGCTTAGATCATACTGTGACCACATCCACATTTCGTGACAATAAATACTTTGTATTTGTGAAAGCAAGCCTATGCGAATGAAGTATAAAAGCTGACAAAAAATCAAGTCTATCCACTGACCCATCTGGAGTAATTTTGTGTGTCTCAGAACACCCTGAGATACAAAACCATGGTCACAATATATTACATCTTAAATGAAACCGTTCACTTCTGATTGAAGATTACGCTCACTGCCTCTTTAAAGACCTGCTTCATTTGCTTATTTCTTTGTCAAATTTCAAGTTCTCTGAGGGGGAGTGAACATTCACGTTTTCACTGTTTACCTCAGCTTGTGGAGTTTAAGTGTTTTTAGTAGGATTTTTGGCTGTTTACGTAGGTTTTATCTACATTTAAGAATGGGGGAGAGGGTTAGGGAAAAGATGAATCGAATCAAAGAAAAGGATTCATCTGTTTTCACTGAAAAGCTGTAATACTGCTGTGATGAAGGACAAATGATGAAATGGGGGCAAAAAAGAGTGTTTTTCTGACAGAGCAGTACCCATTTGTACCTAAAAAAAAAAAACCCAATGCAAACCATATTCCAAGACTATGCGTATTATAGAAAGATCAGCGTAGTAGAAATAAATGAGACTGGCATCTGTAGAATATTTTGTAACACAACACATTTAAAGTATAATAGCAGATTAAGTACTAGCAGACAGGAAAGAAGAAAGTCTCCACGTTTTCAGTAGAGACTGAAGCATAGAGCAGTTGCAGACATGATAAATGCTTTGGACAGAAAGACTTTGTGATTGTTTTGAGCGCTGTAGTGATGAGCACCGCATAAAAATACCGAAGAAAAGTTTGCTAATGATTTCTAAGAAAGTTAAACTGCAAGAAACCACACCTTGAATAATGACAATAAAATACCACTGTATGAAGTTCCAGACTGTGAGAGGGAAAAATAGAGGTTTGCATCCATTGAATTAGGAATTATTTCATAGAATCTACTTGATGGGGACTGAATTATGGCTGCACAACCAGCCTTTTAATTCTTAATTTATGAGCACTTTGTTTTGCAGCCTGCATATTCTTTCCATAGTGATTTGTGGGTGTGTGTCATCACACAAACCCATGTGCTCATAAAGCTTCCAGGTAGATTTGTTGTCACACTAAATTATTATGAATATGTAGATGATAAATACCACCTTGGATGAGAATATATGCTGAGAGCTGTTCTTTTTTTTCCTAACAATAACATGAAAGAGTTTCAAATTTTAGTAACATGTCTGTTCAGAAATGTGCTTTATTTCTTCTTGTATGTATAGAATAGAATAGAATAAAATAGAATAGAATAGAATAGAATAGAATAGAATAGAATCAACCAGGTTGGAAGAGACCTCCAAGATCATCCAGACCAACCTAGCACCCAGCCCTAGCCAGTCAACCAGACCATAGCACTAAGTGCCTCATCCAGGCTTTTCTTGAACACCTCCAGGGATGGTGACTCCACCACCTCCCTGGGCAGCCCATTCCAATGGCAAATGATATATATATTTCCCCAAAGTCAATTTGCACTCAAGCCACAAGCATTTAAATTGCTGGTAGTCTTTATTTACTGTGAATTGGCTGTCTATCTGAATACTACCTTTGGACTTACAAAGGCTAAGCTTTCATAAAAGATTAAAACCAAAGAAGTTTTGTCAAGCATTGTTAAGTGTTAACAAGTCAAAAGCTTAGTTGTATCACACCTTAATAAAATCTATTGGAGAATACATTTATGTTTATCTGTATATTCATATTCACCTTGGTACTTTTCCAAGTGCCTTCCCTAAAAACTATTGTTACGTTGTCATGAAAATAAAAATCAGATTTCATAGGGAGACATGGGGTACCTCACTTCTTAATAGCAGTTTATGATTTCCTTCATCAGACTTAGCCAAGGCTATTCTGTCAGCGTGGTTGGGTTATTTTTGTTCTTTGATGGCTGCTTAGCAGTGTTTTTAAAAGTTCCTTTTCATGTTTATGTTTTTTCAGCTGTCCTGACTGGTTGTCTTGTACCATTCCCCTCGAGTGTATGTGTGCATTTATTCTTTTAAACAATAACATGAAATGTTCAGATAGGGGTCCCATTAACATTAGATTCCAGTAGAAATTGGCTAAAATTTGCATCAAAGGGTTTAGTTTCCTAAATTGTTCTTTTTATTGTTAATAAGTGGTGGTTGATGATTCTTCCCTTTTCACCATGCTGTGACTTTCTCACCGCTTCGTATGACAGAGCAAGAATGCTGAAATGCTAAGGTTCACTCTTTGTGTTTTAGAGATCCTTTGTTATGTTGTATAGTCTAATTTAAAACATAAGAAACCAGATCTAAACACTGAAATGATGTGATTATAGGCAGAGGCATGTGACTGTCTCAAACTTCAGCTTGTCTAAAAAGGATGTAAAACTGCTATTTGATTAGAAATTTCAAGGAAGAATGATTTGAAACTTCTTTGCAGCCTTTCCTAACTAGTGGGTCCCCTATGACAGAATCAGTTAAAATAAATGAAACTTTTCAGTTAAAAATAATTTAAACTTATGTTCTGTTGTTTTTGTTCTTGTTTCACTGAGCAGTATATTAATCAATCCTGGAAACCATGTCAAGATTCAAGAGGGTACTTTAGGATTCTTCATTGCAAGTGATGCCAAAGAAGTAAAAAGGTAAATTGTGTCTTCTTATCTTTAAATTTAAACATCAAGTATTTAGTTTTGTTTTTTTCCTTCACATTTAAACACATCACCTTCATTGTTACCTTTGAAAGATCCTTAGGGGCAATCGAATGGATGCTCTGGGGAACCAACCATGCATGCATGCCGTTTTCTTAAATACAGGCCCAAATATCAATGAAGCAAAATAATTTTACAGGAGATGCAGAGAGAAATTAATTTTGTTTCCTGAATCCTGCTAGAAAATTTAGACCATTTTGATAGGATTTCTCTAGAATTAATCTCAATGGAATTAGAATCACAGAGTCATAGAATCAACCAGGTTGGAAGAGACCTCCAAGATCATCCAGTCCAACCTAGCACCCAGCCCTAGCCAGTCAACTAGACCATGGCACTAAGTGCCTCATCCAGTCTTCTCTTGAGCACCTCCAGGGATAGTGACTCCACCACCTCCCTGGGCAGCCCATTCCAATGCCAATCACTTGCTCTGGGAAGAACTTCCTCCTAACATCCAGCCTATACTTCCCCCAGCACAACTTGAGACTGTGTCCCTTTGTTCTCTTGCTGGTTGTCTGGGAGAAGATACTAACCCCCACCTGGCTACAGCCTCCCTTCAGGTAGTTGTAGACAGCAATGAGGTCCCCCCTGAGCCTTCTCTTCTCCAGGCTGCACACCCCCAGCTCCCTCAGCCTCTCCTCACAAGGCTGTGCTCCAGGCCTTTCACCAGCTTCGTTGCCCTTGGAGAGGGGGCAGAGGTAGCAGCTTCAAGTTTCAGGTTTAGAGTAATTCTTGTTCAGACAGTAGCAAGTATGTGCTGTGAGCAAGCTACTGTATTCAATTTGATAATTTCATTAGCAGAATAATAATTCTTGTCATTTTTACTTATTGGAACTGCTCTGTGGCTTCATAATAAAAAAATCAAACTCCAACCATTGTAGATAACTTCAGAGCTTCATTGAGTTGGTTATATTAGATTTGGATTGAATGAAAATGGGATTTGTGGTATTGTGTTGAGAACCAGACTTGTATACACTTGTTAGGATTCTAGTATGCTCAAAGGGCATAAAAGAGCAAGGTGAGAAAGTAATTTTAACAATAAATAATTGTTGAATGTGAGTAAGATTTATTAAAAAAAGAAAAGGAGGAATGCTTGCAGCCAAGTGCTTCCCTGTGATTTGTCTTTTTATTGTGAGGCATTCTACCAAGAATCTGGTTTTTACTTCACATTTCCCTTTATTTAGCTAAACCCTATTCTTAGAATAAAGTATTAAAGTTGTAAATTAATTTTTTAATCATTAAATTACAGTGAAAATGGTAGTTGAGCAAAGCATATCTGCCACAAATATTTAAAGAAAGTCAAAATGTCAAAACAGTGAAATCACTGAGCACTTGAATTCTATTTCATTAAAGAACTCAGAGAGTTTTTGGCTAGGAGAAGCATAATGACCAGCACACATCATCTGTTTCTAGCATCATCTATTTCTAACATCATCTGCTAGGTTGGACTGGATGATCTTGGAGCTCTCTTCCAACCTGGTTGATTCTATTCTATTCTAACATCATCTGTTTCTAACATCATCTTTGGATTATTTACATCCAGCAGTGCCTCAGGTATGCTGAATTTCAACATACAGTTCTTTTCCTCTCTGGTGCTTTTCTCCAGTGAGAGAATACAGAACTCTATGTGAATGCAGAGATGTCTTCACATTCTTTTACTGAGATGCTAGGTGTTTTATAGGTGGCCAAGAAAGCCGATGGCATCCTGGCCTGGATCAGGAACAGTGTGGCCAGCAGGACGAGGGAGGTTATTCTGCTCCTGCACTCAACACTGGTCAGGGCACACCTTGAGTACTGTGTCCAGTTCTGGGCTCCTCAATTCAAGAGAGATGTTGAGGTGCTGGAACGTGTCCAGAGAAGGGCAGCAAGGCTGGTGAAGGGCCTGGAACACAAGCCCTATGAGGATAGGCTGAGGGAGCTGGAGGTGTTTAGCCTGGAGAAGAGGAGGCTCAGGGGTGACCTCACTGCTGCCTACAACTACCTGAAGGGAGGCAGTAGCCAGGTGGGGGTTGGTCTCTTCTCCCAGGCAACCAGCAACAGAACAAGGGAAACAGTCTCAAGTTGTGCCGGGGAAGGTCTAGGCTGGATGTTAGGAGGAAGTTCTTGTCAGAGAGAGTGATTGGCATCGGAATGGGCTGCCCAGGGAGGTGGTGGAGTCACCGTCCCTGGAGGTGTTCAAGAAAAGCCTGGATGAGGCACTTAGTGCCATGGTCTAGTTGACTGGCTAGGGCTGGGTGCTAGGTTGGATTGGATGATCTTGGAGGTCTCTTCCAACCTGGTTGATTCTATTCTATTTAATTATTTATAAGATATTTGACACTCTCCTATGAAATTATTTCCTACTGTAACTAAAAGTTACCTGGCCTATCTGTTTTAACAAGGATAAATTTTCTGTTACTGATGTGCTTAGAGAAATCTGGCACATTGTTCATCTAGCATGTTTTAACCTACTAGCAAACTGGAACAAAATTCCCACTTCACTTTGTTTTTTTGCAGAAGGCTTTGTTTAGAAACATTCCTCACTTTAAGACATTTCCTAGCTGTTCTGGACAAAGGGAATGATTATCATAGGCATAGGCGTTTCAACTAACAAAGCCAATCATGTCAAGTCTTGGTTTCACCCTCTTGAGTTATGAATCAGAGTCAGAAAAATACTCTGAGATATTTTGGAGTGGAACAAAAAGAGGTGATTTAATAACTAAAATATACCTGAAACACAAATTGAATTATGCTTGTTTTGTGCTACACCCTAATGGAGAGAATTCATCTATTAATATTTATCAAATATATACTCCACAATGAAATGTGCAATTTCATTGCACAAAATCAATTGCTTTTCTTGCTAGAATTACTTTTACATTTTTAGAACAATAGTTCCATGTTAGAAACAGTTATACCTAGAAATAATTACACCTAGCTAAATAGCTTAATGTAAGATGTTTAAATGGAATAAACTGTAGGAATGACATCTTTAGTATTCTTTCTTTATTTAGATGTTAGTACTAACATCAGAAATCCACATGCTTCAAATTCACTTAATTCAGTCCACTTGTATAGAAGGATCACTTTATTACAGTAATCACTGCTTCTGCCATTGCACATAGGATTGAAGGCACTCTTTAGGACAGTTGCCCTGCTGTGGACTTTAGAAACAGGATCTGTAGAAGTTGACTATATCCAGTTCATGCATGAAGTTTGAGGGAATGTTAGTGATAGTGTATTCTTATTCAATGGAAGAGCTTACAGTTGGATTGGGGAGAAGTTGTAATAATTGGAGACAGTTGCTTATGTCTTGATGACAGCTCATGGTTTGGAAAAAAAGAGAAATTATTCTCATTTCCTTGGAGAGTTTGTTTTCTTTTTGATGGAAGGAGATTTTGAAGACAGCTACCTCCCTATGTTGTTTACAACTACCTGAAAGGAGATTGTAGTGATATGAATGTCTGTCTCTTCTCCTCATTAACAATGGCCTCAAGTTGCACCAGGAGAAGTTTAGGTTGGATGTTAGAACTAACTTCCCTAAAAAGGTTCTTAGACACTGATGTAGACTCCCCAGGGAGGTAGCTGAATTCCCATCCGTGGAGGTGTTGAGAAGATGCACAGATATGTTGCTAAAAGACGTGGTTTAAGAGCTGACTTGGTAGAGTTAGATCACGGTTGAGCTTGATGATCGAAGGTCTTTTCCAAACAAAACAATTCTATGAAATCCAGACCTTTTTTCAGAGAAGTATGCAAATGGCACAGAGAATGCTTTCCCATTTTACATTCTGCTTCCTTGAAAGAATGAGACAATTGCACAGTCTGAAAGTAATCTTCTGCAAAGTTTATTTGCGGAATTAAGCTTGCTGCAATTAGGATTTACATCTTCTGTTAGTAACTAGTGTCCCATTTTGATGTTGTTAATAACATTCAGCAAGTTCTTACTGCAAATGTAAATTTGTATTCTCTGGTGCATGTCTCATATGCTAGACTTTTCTCCTGATGAGCCACTTAATTACCAGGGCTGTTACTCAGATGTGAAAATAATTTAGATAACTATTTGAATTAGGTATCCAGTTCATATTTCTGGACATTACTTTTAACACAGTTACACCTGGGATGGACACTAATTAGTCTAAAAAGAATTGGTAGGAGTCATTCTAGCCGAACTACCAAAGGCTGTGTTTATTCAGAGGCTGTGTATTAATATTGGTTGGGTTTTTTTCTTTTTATATTTTGGACTATAGATTGTTCTGCTCTGGTGATCTCCCTACTGTTGTAGACTAGACTAGACTAGACTAGACTAGAATAGAATCAACCAGGTTGGAAGAGACCTCCAAGGTCATCCAGTCCAACCTAGCACCCAGCCCTATCCAGTCAACTAGACCATGGCACTAAGTGCCTCACCCAGTCTTTTCTTGAACACCTCCAGGGATGGTGACTCCACCACCTCCCTGGGCAGCCCATTCCAATGGCAAATTACTCTCTGTGTGAAGAGCTTCCTCCTAGCAATCCAACCATCCATACTGTTACCAAAAGCCATGGGCACAGTGGCAGTTTTGGTTCTTACTGTCAGCTTATATTGAAAAATGTGCAGTGGGAGAGGGTTGGGAAGATAGGCATCGAGGTGACATATCTTGAATGTGCTTAAGTACAGGGAAATTTCAGCAGGTTAAGAAGTATGTATAATTTGTTACACTGTCAGAAATCCTAGTGAATTCTAACTGTCCAGCTAGAGCCTAGCTTGGTGATCATCATGAAATGGGTCACAGCAGCCTTACATGACTCATTACCTTGACAGGCATGATAAACCCTTCATGTGGGCACTCTAAGGGCTATTTATTAAATTGGAATTTGGTTTTAATCATATGTAAAAGTCAAATATTTACCTTTTTTCTACTTCCTCAGTTCACCAAGTGCTTCACCTAGTGGAAAGCCATTTGATAGCAGGAATAGAAACCTAGACGGTGAAGGATGAAAAGTAGTTTGAATCAAGATTATTTCAGTTCTTTCATTTATTTATTCCTTTAGGAACTTATTTTGAGTAGATTTTCCCTTCTGGTTTTTTGTTTGGTTTTTTTTTGTAGAGAGCATATCTGATGTTACTGTCACATTGCAATCTCTCATTTTATTCACGTTCATATTTCTATTCATATTCAGTGAAGTCCTGCTTGTGACCGGGATGAAAGATTGGCCCAGGGTGCTAGACAGTCTGTAATAAAAAAAACCCTGATATGTCTGATAAGAACAAATAATTAATTATGTATTTGGTGACAAAATTCATTGGGTGCTCTTTTTTCTAAGATAAAAGACAAATTAACTGATCCGCTGTGTCGTAATTATCATCCCTTCTCCCAGTTATATTTTAATAGAAGTATATTAAAAGAAGCACTAATTTGGAGTTTTATGTTTGAAATTAATGTTCTTGCAGCAAATATTTCCTACTTTCAGTGTCTAAGTGTTTTTAGAGATTAAAGGAAATTACTGCTGGCATGTTTCATTAATTTGGCACTGCAACAAGAGGAAATGTGGGACTAGTTTCATTTATATGTGTTAAGAAATGTGTCAGTTTTTCCATTCTGTCTCTCTAGGGCATTTTTTTACTGCAAGGCCTGTCACGATGACATCACTGATCCCAAAAGGATTAAAAAATGTGGCTGCAAACGGCGTAAGTAATATTTCTATCACTGCCTCTGCTTTTCAGGAATGGTTCATCTTTAAAGAATATCTGTACATATGTTTACATGTTTTACGTGGTGGTAAGAAAAGCTAAGATATAAGTAACATAGTAAGTACCACTTGCATCTCTCAAGCCCCTGTGCTATGTATTTCACACCATTCACACCTGTTTCTTCATTTAAAAGTTCATTATGGTCCAAAGCTACCAAAATCTGAAGAATTAAATCTAGCTATACCTAGCAGTGAAGGTTTCTCAGTTAAGAACGAGGTAACAGTGAAGTTCTGCTCTCATTCATACCGTGCAGAAATCCAGCAATTGCAATAGTTTTCTATAAAGAAATTTTGTGTATCTTGTTCAACACTATACTGTGAAAGGAAAAAAAACCCAACTATAGTATTGCATCATATAACTGTTGAAATAAACAATTAATTCAACTGGAAGAAGGGATTATCTGGAAGAGATGAAATATCAGTGCCTCTTACCTATGCCCTCTTAGACGATTCAGTAGCTGTGATGCTGTGGTTAGTTTGGTTAAAGTCTACTCTTTAAATTGGTTGTAACATTTCATGAAGAAATGATGGAGTTTTGGAATTGTGGTTAGACTTTGTATTTTTATAAATGCCTAGAGATTAGCATCCTATCTACATATGCTTCGGAAGGACTTTTTTCAGGAACTATCAGAACCATATTTTAGCCAAAGATGTGTCGGACTTGAAGATTTGTAAAACTGATATCTAAAGGACTTAGGGATCCATCTCTCAACAAATGTCTAAATATATTTATCTACATCTCATAGTATGCTGTCATGGCAAAGATCACTCAGTTCAAAAGTACTGATAAGGCAAACTGAAAGATCTCAAAAGAGTTTGATCACATCTATTTTACCATTATTTTTAAAAGGGAAAAAACTCTCTTTTTTATACATTTAGTCATAATCTTATCACTGTGCTGCCTTAAGAGGATGGAAGAAAGTTTAAACTGGACATTCTCTGCCTTTAAAAGGTCTGAAATTGAAGAATTCGTGAAGATGATTTTGGAAATAAAAAAACATCACAGGAGTTTTACGAGAAACTCCTTTCCTACCTCTCTCCCCCTTTGTGCAACAAAGTAGTAGACCAAAGCCAGTGAGGCTGCTGAGTAAGTTTTGGTAAAGCCAGTTAGAGTTGCCTCAGATTGCCTGTAACTTGCACACTCAAGTATGTGCTCTGTAACTTGCACACTCAAATATGTGCTCAACAGTTAAAGAGAAATAGGTTACCTGTTCAATTGTGGAAAGCAACAACAACAAAAAACCCCAACAAAACCTAAACAATCAATCAACAACCCCCCCTCCCCCCCCCCCAGAAAGCCCCTAAACCTACTTATTTTGTATTTTCTTCTCTATTCCTGCTTTGTATAGTGCATGCTTTTTACACATGCTGTATTAAAACAGTTCCCAAATAGTTCTAATTGTATTATGAGACCTGCATTTTTCATTGAAATCTTAGCAGATAGGAATCAGGAATTAATAGTATAAAAGGCAAGAAGCTTTCATTATACATCAGTGAGAATCAGTGCAACCTCCTCGGTACTGGAAAACAAGGGACAAAACAGTATCCTTTGAGCCAGTGAACACAATGGCTATCTTATCAGCAGTAGGGCCATGGAGAGGTGAGAGAGGCAGCTTCTACTCGGAGCACACGAAGAGGTCCTGAGTGACGTGGTCACATATATCAGTCCAGTAAATTAAAGGGTACTGGAAAAGTGAAGAAACAAAATGATGGAGTTAGTGAGGCAGAGGAAGGAAGCAGCTGTCAGAGCTCCTACAGTGAGCACTGAAGGAAGGCACTTCTCATTAAGGAGAGAATCCTCTGGGTCAGTTGAAAACAGAAAATATTTTCAGTGAGAGTAAAATCTTTCACTGCCTTCCCTTTGCCCTCATCTGCCTACGCCCCTCTCCTTTGCTACATGCACACACATGCGGTCGCAGATACCGTGAGAGCTGCCAACTGTCAGTACCGCTGAGAACAGCTTTCACTTAGGAGCATGCTCACAACTCTTAGGAGTAATACAATTGCTTCGCTTTTAAAGTTCTGTCAATGGGCAAAAAATGGCAATGAAGAACTTCAACAGCAATTAATGAATTTTGGTGGCAGCCTTGAGATCTGTTTTGTGGGACCTGATTTTGGTGCAGTCTACTGTTGAAGTAGAATGTTAGTTTTAGCTTTCAAATCACTAATCACTTTTGAAAAGATCTTTGGTGTGCTACCCATCTGTAAGCTACGCAACTCATGGGGCTTAAAAATGCAGTCTAACCAAAACAAAGCATAAATGAAGAAAACTCCTTCCCTGCTGGATTAGGAAACTGTCAGCTGATCTCTCAACAGCTAGTGCATCAGTTTGATTTTCAAAGGCTGCAAATCGTTACACATGCATGCATGTAGTCCTATATGATAAGTGTATTTTAATTACCCAGGAACATAGTATTCAGAGGCAGCTGAATGGGGAAAATGTCTAAGATGAACTGAAAGGTTGTATGCAAACATATTGACACATTCAGGTGAATTAGACATGAAAGAACATTTTTACATGGGAAGTTTAATTCTGGTGGCATTAATTAATACATCTTCCTGTGACACTTGAAAACTGCATTCTTTAATAATGCATCTCAGGTTGCACATCAATTTAGAGAGTGTCTGAAGATTAGCTTGTGGTTATGTGGGGTCTAAACGTGAGTATGACCTACATAGCCATTTGTCCAAACCTGTTAGGCCTAATGTTAATAATTCAGAGCAGATCAGTACTTTTCCACAAGGCTGGGGATAATTGTAACCTCGGTTTCCTTTTGCAGATTTTTTGTCATCCCTTTCTCCTTAACCCATCACACTTCCTGAACAACCTAGAATGCTGCTGTCACATTGTCTGGGGAAATGCTTACGTGGAAATTTTATTCACAGATTGTTAATGTTTTGTAAAATGTTTCCAGTCTCCTTCCTATTCCATTGAACTGCAGTTTTTGCAACAAGGGGCCAAATATGTGTGTATGTGTATATAAACCACGGCCATATTGGGATGAAATCTCTGAACTGGATGACCTCCTTCTCCTGTTTCTCTCATTTTGTGCAACAGCTATGGTCTAATTCTCTCTGTATTTTTTCCAGTGCCAGTGCTTGCTGTGAGCGGTGGGGGTTGAACCCCAGAGGGGATGTATCATGTGTACATTGATTTGTTTGAAGGAATTTCTTGTAATCTATGACAATTGACAAACTTTTGATTTATTTTTCCTCTTGCTGCCTTGGAACACGGCCCCTACTATATTTTAACTGCACACTGATAGTGATCTATTGTGAGTAAAAATGGGTTCCCTGTAGCCCAGAGTGCGGTCCAACCTGTCTTTCTCTAGCAGAGAGTATTTTTGTTCAGTATTTTGGTTCTTTTCTTTCTTTATGTTGCATGTAGCAGTGACGTCATACCCACAAGTTTCTCATCGTTTACACCCGTGGACATTAGGGTGACGTTGAAGAAAATACAGCAGTTTTCCTGTCTTACACCTTTTTGCCCCCTTTTTTTCCACGACTTTGTTTTTGAATCCCCATTGCAAAGCGAGATCTTGGCAATAGCATTTCCTTTAAATTGCTCCCGAGGTGTCTCGAGAGTTTAAAGGGGTATCAGTTAGGCTGGGACAGTTACCACTGCAGCACTGTTTGCCGGCTGAGTGTCAGATCCACCTTCAGGTATTTTTTTGTACTTTGTTCCATTGTGTAGCTGACACAAAGAGCAGCACAGCAGGCTTTTACTGTCCTTCTCTGACTCCTTTCTCCTCACAGGCAAAAAAGGGAGATTGGGGAATAGCCAGGCAGAATTAGATTTGTGGGTAACTTTCAATGTATAAACCTACAGATATTTTCAACACGCAACAAGCTGCAGTGATTATTTTCCTCAGCTTACTTGCTGTGAAATTTATTACACGAGTAGAACCACACTGACTTTTCAGTACCTAAACGGTAACAATTTACATTATTATTATTATTATTATTATGTGTAGGATATGAACTTTATAGACCACTTCATATCAAAGTCATACAACTTTTAAGTGTACAGAATCCGTGAAGGCTCTTGTCAGACACTTGGTGTGTACAGTCATGATAAATTAAAACAGCATTTGGGACATGGAAAGAATTTTCTGCTTAGCAATACAAGCACTGCAAAGAAATGTACTGATCCTAAGGCAGTGTTGGTATTATATGGGCCTGTTCTTTCAAACAGCAAGAGGGATCAAATATTTCATAGCTGCAGTGAGGCATTACTGTACCAGACCGAGGCTGCTGACCATACCTTGTATCTGCAGCTATTCTAAATAAGTGAGGCTGTGGCACTTTTTCAGCATTGCACCAGATACTCTCAGTTTATCATTCATTATCGTTATTTACTATTTAACTTCTTGTGGTGTCTGCAAACTGCCCTAAAGGAGGGAGACGCTCTTGTAGTAGAAAGGATACAAAGAAGGAAGAGGAACGTCTCCAAAAGGTCTGGTTTCAGGCAATAGAATGGCACAGCAGGAGCACAGGACAGCACAGAAAGGGAGATTGTGAAACAAGTCAACGCGGTAATAATCAATACCAAGTAATAATCCCGAAAGAAACTCATTTCTATGGACAAAATGAGGAACTGCAATGAGTTTGAGGGAAAATGCTAGAAGTAATTTGGATTTATTTGAAGCAATGTATTTTTAAAAAATACATTTCTATGCCAAGGTCTCTCTGGTGCAGAGAAATGCGTTTAAATAGTAAGACATAAAGAAATGAGATCTCTTCATTCTAAAAGAGCACGAGAAAAGAAAAGACCATCTAGTTTGACGTAGTTTTTTTTCCATTTCCCCAATAGCTTCAGTTTGTTCAGAAGTACAGTTAGCTTTCATAGTACACTGGCTGAGAGTCTTCTGTAAGGTGATGAAGGAAAGGTCATGATCAGATTTGAAAATGAAAATGAACTGGTCTATAAATTTGCCGTTGCTTCAAAACTTTTGAGTCATTCTTACAGCTACCAAAACAGGGCAAAACTCAGGTCACCTACCGTTTGTACAGCTTTGACAAAGAACTCTGTGAATGCCAGCAAAAGAAGCAACAAATTGCCTTTGATTGAAAAATTGCAAGGTAGTGAACAAACCGTCTTTATGGTCTTGAAGTTGTTCTGCTTTGCCAGTTGTGTCAAGAGAAAACAAATTCTCACAAGCAGTTTAAGATACGCTGCTGTATTTTTCAGGAAACTGGAACTGTGTGGGGGAAAGTCCTTGAAGTATTTCGGTCTCATGATGCAAGCCAGCATTGCTGAAAGGCGATCAGATCCGTCTAGTCGCCCTTTAATGCTGCTGTTTTACTTACAGCGTGGATCATGAGAACCTAACGAATTGAAATGACACTGTAGGCATTTCAATTCTTAAGTGAGGTGGGGCCTTTTTCTGCCTGCTGCTGGGCTAGAAGCCTCAGTTCGTGTTCTTCACCAGCTGTTATCTCGTAGACATCCACTAGATGTCCTCGTAGACCTGCGTATTGTTGAGGGCTGTAGAGCTGAGTGGAGTACGAAGATTGAGGAGACTCTGGTTTCAAAAATCAGCCCCCGCCCCCGACAACAACCACCACAAAACCCCAGCAAAGATGAAGGGATGCTTTGTAATGCTTGCTTTTAAAAAGGGAGCTGTGCCTTGACATCTTAGGTACTGAACAATCTACAGTTTCCTTGGCTTATTTTTGCAGCTGGAAATATTGCCAAGTACTGTTTGTGAGCTCTAAGTAACACCTCAGATCCAGACAATCTAGACATTTTTACTGAATTTTTTGAGGTTTTGATATGGGAAAGTTTTTCTAGTTTAGACATCTAAAGCAAATTCCTTCCTTATTAGAATAACCCAAGGCCTGAAACAGCTTTTGGCCAAAAATGCCTTCTTTTGTCAGTAGATGAAGTAGTCTCATTTCCTTGTCCATGACAATTTCCCATGATGTTTTTACTAATTCGTCTTCTAAATGCTGTGGGATTGCCATCATACTTAAGTAGAAGGATCTGTTCTCCCTTTATGTCCATTTATTATTCAGTTGAAAATAGGGAATTAATTTCCTTTATGTCCCTACTTGCAAGTAACAGTTCTCTTCAACATCCATAACATTTCTGTGAGTAGAAATGAGTTGATTTTTAGGCAGGTGCTACAGGTGTCAAATGAATTGAACACCCACCCAGAAGTTGTTCTTAAGGTCCCTCTGTCTCTCTGCTGATTTCTGTTCTCTGTCAATGTTTTTGGAAGCTGTACAGGAAACTGTCTATGTGTGGCTGTACCATTTAAAATCATTGCTGTCTGTCTGATCCTGTCGCTAGTTCATCCCTACTAATAATCCATTTTTTTGTTTTATTTGAAAGAAAATAAGTATTGTATTTGGTATGAATGTAACAATGACTGTATAAAAGGAATGAAGAGTTGCAGCATGATTTCTTTCTAAGATGTATTGCTCTGATATGCAGTTGCTTATACACTGGTTGAAACCCTTATTGCCAGCCATTTCTGCTACTTATATTTCCAGGTTCAAGCCTGTTTTCTGCATGTTAGTTGTGTGAAATATTAAAATGATGCATGATCTCTGTAACAACTGATAATAATAGTTAAAAACAGTCCCTGAAAGGGCATTGCTTTTGAGAGGCACCACAGAGTCCTTTCCTTATTGAGTAGAAGGGCTTAAATTTCCCACTTCATTGGTTTAAGTCTCATGAAAATGGTACAAAAAGTTTTCTCTCCCAACTGTCTTTGTCCTTAAGGATGATTAATTTGCCTAAATGTGTCCTATCCTGTTATTGACTGTTTACAAGTAAACAAAAGCCAGGGACTGTTACTAACCAGTGACATAGCAGTTGAGAAGTTCTGAGCAGTGTGTTTTGCTACAGCATTTGGTTATACAAAGTCCTTCAAAACAGCTATAACTAGAAGAAAATGGGCCTGCCTTTTACCTCAGCTATTGTTAGTATGTCTCAAAGATGCCTTCTTTTCTTTCTTTCTTTCAAGTGAAAATAATAAAATAGGCATAATGGAAAGACTTTCACATTTTTAGTAACATATTTAATTTTTCTTTTCCTGCCCAACTTTTCAATTTTAAAGAATGTATTGGAAAGAATTAGACAGAGGGAAACCGTAGGAAAACAAATGCTGTTTTGAATTTTCTCTGTACTTTGAATGTTTATGCATCAAAAGCTGCAGTGGAAACCTTCTTAATAAAAGCCAAGCTCTGAGGAATGATGTACAATGCAATGAACAAGCCTGGTGCTGCATGATGACTTTCTGAACAGCTGTGAGATAACTCTTCTAGGATGCTAAAAGAACATGGCATTAGTCATGTGGGCAAAGTTTTAGAGGAATGGAGTCGCTGCTGAAGAGATCACTCATTCATCTCCCTCAATGCCTGTTTTCCACTATCATAATGTTACCCTTGCTTGACAAGTATACTGTATGGCAAGTCATCAAGGCCTTAGAACAGGACTTGACCCATTAGAGTGAGTTCAGTCCCTCTTCTCAGGTGACTGGAAAAAAGTAAGAGAAATTATTTTGAATTGAATGCTTGTCCCATGAGGCAAATATCCCATCCTAAACGGAAAGTACAGGCCAGAGAAACACTACCTTGTTTCTACATTTCCTTGACAGTTTTGGTTTTGCCTGTCCGTGTTCTGTTTTGTTTTTAGTATAATTGAGTCAGTTCAGTCTAAGCCATTACCAAAAGTGTTGGTTCAGTGCAACAAGTGAAACGATCTCGGTGGCCTTTGCGTTTCCTGGAACTGAAACATACCTGTGATTGAGGTAGCGTACAAAATTGGCCAGTAGGAACTAGACATTTCTAAAATGGGATGATACCTACTGCTAGAAATACATGACAAGAGCATCTGGATGACTGAGTGGTATAAGTGTTCTATTCTAGCTCGTCTTTTCTTTGGGCTTTAGCCCCTAATTCGACGCTCGGCTGTTTGGTTCTTGGTTTGCCTTTCAATGCGGAGCAGAAAACATGCCAGTGATTGGTTCAGCGTGTTTCAGTGGACCAATGCCCTATGTGCTTTTGGTGATGCCTTATTTGTGAACTGATTTTAATGTCGAGCATATTTACCATTACTACTTATGTCTCTTATATGGACAAATTTTGGTACTTGGTTAAGACTCAATTTGAATTCCCAAAGATATATTTTAAACACAGTGATTTTTTTCCAGAAAATTCTACAAACATCTTGTATCTCTTTCGTGATGTGTGATTTGTTGCAAGAAAAGTCTTCCCTGGCACAGTTTAATATGGAGAAATTATTGGTGTAAATAGATTTTTTAATATATATGTATATATACGTATGTATGTGTATAATGTATATGTGTGTGTGAATGTGTGCATATCAGAATACATGTGTGTTTTCCTGGGTGTATACATACATATATATATATGTATATATATACATTAAAGTCTTTATTTTTCAGAGGAAGCAGGATAGACCAAAAATATCTTAATTAGCAACTTCAAATTTTTCTTTTCATTTTAGCCCAGTAATATTAATTGTGCCAAGGGAAAAAATATATTCTTAGAATTTTCTCATTCTGCCGTGTTCTTTTTTTGATCCAAATACTTGACTATAAACAGGAATTCTTGCCCATGTCTGTGGTCACCCTGTAAGACTGAACATAAAGAGAGAGTAATTTGTCTTTTGCCCTACTTTTAATGTACAGCCAAAGTGTTATCAGTAATTTCATTGCATTTTTTTTTTCCCTGGGTCAAGACTGTTAACATGAACTAAGGCCTGTATTAAATCCCTTAAATTACCTTCCAGCTGCCTTGTTATATATATAACCTTGCCATTAACCTGCTGCTCTTCCTCTCCTCCCATCCAACACATGGTTATAGCCAAGATGTCCATCTACAAGAGAATGAAACTGGCATGTTGTTTTGATTGCGGACGCTGTGAGCGTGACTGCTCTTGCATGTCAGGCAATGTACATAGTAACATGGACACCCTTGAGAGAGCCTTCCCACTTTCTTCTGTCTCTGTTAATGATTGCTCCACCAGTTTACGTGCCTGTAAGTTTTAACACCAACACATGCTGTTCCATGTCTGTGATGTCTGTGGTATCATCCCTGTCTTGTGTCGTACATTGTAACTCTGTGAGTTTTACTGGACTGATGCTTTTTCAGTAAGCCAACCCCAAGTTTCAGTCCAGCTCTGTATTTATATTTCTGGTTTAGTTTATTTTTTTATGCCAAAAAATGTAATCCATTATTTTGCTTTGTATGCTCTTTATGAAGCATGCTCTTGCAATGGCATGCAAGAACTCTTAGTAGTGCGGTTTGGTGACGTTAATTCAATTCATACAGTATGAATTGTCGTTAGTTAATAAGCACTTCAGTGGAGAGACTGGCCTATGTCTACGTCTATGACTGGTGCTAAGCAGACAGCTTTAATAGTTCTGGCACTAGAGCAGCATACAGTAGGCAGCAAATAAATACGCAGGATACAAGTAAGTCACTGAACTGTAGCAGCTGGAATTCTGTTCTAGCCCTCTGCCATTATCTTTGGTTTTGTTTGTAACATTCTCTATAAAGCAGGAACTTCCATACTAATACTGCAACCACAAACAGGAAAAATGGATGTCATTTTCATAGTGCCATTTTAGAAGGGCTAGCCTGATGTAAACTTCCGGATGCAGACCTTTTGAAATCAATTGTAGAAGCTGTTCCATAGGACAGTAACACAGTATCATTCTGCAATATGCCCCAGAACCTCTTTAGAAAGATTGGAGTTGAGAGGGAGAAGACAGAGAACTTAAAACAGGTCTACGTAGCTGTTAATTCTTTGGACAAACAGTAGGGTTTACAAAGCTCGTGTTGTCAGTGTGGTGTCGACAGTTGAGGAAGATTGTTTAAAGAAACACTGATATGTATTGTGATCCTCTTTAAACATTCATAACAGGCAGAAGTAGGACTTGTCAGGAGAGTTATTTTCCTTTCCCTACTCAAATGGTACAGGAAAACTCTTAAAATCGCTCCGATTGGTTTATAAGTTTTGATCGGGAAGCGTGGCCACTTCACAGTGCAAGTCAGCAGAGATAAAAATGCCTTCCACTGCTAAGAGTGTAATGGAGTTAGCAGAGGATGCAGCTGGTTGCCTTTCGATACCATATGTGTGTTGTAGTGTACTTTTGAAATAGTGAATGACTTTTGACTTTTGAACTATTTTCCCAGATATAAATCTGGAGCATTTAACACTAGCATGTTTTTTGTTAGCAGTTTTTTGTCTGAAGACTGTGTCAATCAAATATTTCTTAGAGATTTCACCAGAAATCTTCTCTCAATATATGCACATGAGCACTCTGTCCTTGATTTTATCTACTTAACTGTAACTCACGCACCATTTCGGGGCAGATAGCCCTCAGTTTTAAGTCTTGTTCTAAGTTAGAGGAGTTTTTATGCTTTAAAGATTAAATGATAAAGTGTAGCCTTTGTCAGAGTAAAACATAGCAAAATTAATTTTGTTAAGAAGAGTGAAAAAGAAATGTTCCTGGATTGAGAATTACTGCAGACAGTGTTACTTACACAGCGTAACAGCCTCAGAAACACAGTGCCTGGTGTAGCTTCCATATAGTGACTGTTACACAGAGTGTGTCTTTGGATCCTGGTGCTGGTGTTAACAGCAACCAGACCAGGCTAAATGAGTAAGTCCCTTAAAAATGGGTAAAATTTCTGCTGTCAACACTTCCTAGCAAGGAAAGAAAACCCATAATTTGTAGATTTACCATAACTTTCAAGTTCACTTAAGACTCTATAGAGGCAGATAAAGTAAACACTTGTGCTTGTGTTGCCTGCTGAGCCAAAAACCTCCACAGTAATGGTGTTATTTCCACCAAACCAAATACTTTTGGGGAACACATTAGCTCCATGTTGTATTTTGAAGTATAAGTGATATTGACAGCTTTGTGGAATGTTAGCATCCTATCTTTCAGAGGCCTTTTCCCCCTTTCATCACTCTATCAAATCAAAAGGGATCTCACTCTTCCCCTTGTGAGACTAGTCACCTTTGTTAATAATCAGTAAAAAAATCAATACCAATTCACACTCTGTGCAAAGCGGCATAAGCCTTTCTTTTCCAATTAATATATATATACACATGCAAGGGGCTTCAGTAGAAAGCAGTGTGTTTTCTTTGCAGTGCACAGGGGTCGTATGATGCCCATCTTGACAGAGCTAGTTAACTCAGAGAATAGTGGCGAGAGTCAGCTTTGCATTAAATATGAGCAGATGTGAAATGTAGAGTGTTTGACAATTAGAAATGGCAGCAGCAGGGCCCCAGAATCAAAGTGAGGTCAGATTGGTGGATCAGATTACCTCTCTTACATTCTTTAGTTGTTCTGAAAATCATTTTAAATTAGTGTCAGCGGAGCCATGATGGGTTTTGCCCTTTGTCTTTTATGCTAGGACTGTATTGTTTCCCCAGACACTCATTAAAGGTCATTATACTATTACAGGGCTTGCTTTGGTCGTGGTGCCCCAGTTGGGTTGGTTTGCTTCTGCAATTGCTTAATGCATTTCTTTCTTTCTTATTCTTTTTTCTTCTTCTTTTTTTTTCTGTTTATTATAAAAGTAGGCTTTTTTTTTCCCAAGGTAAATAAAATCACAAACCATTGTGTGAAACTTCCTGAAACAAATCAGTAGCTTTTGTAAGAATGAATGCTGTTTGTAAGAATCTGATGTCGAGGGGGTGATATTAATTTACATGTTTAATGGTGCACACAGGATTTAGTGTACTAATTGTATCGGCTGTAGAGAAAGTAACAGTGGAGTGTATTTTTCACTGTGAATGAGTTCCTCTCTTATTATATTGTTGCCTGTACTTCCAGCAAATGAAAATCATATTTTGATTTAATACAAGCATATTAAGATAGCTTTTGAGTGTATAGGCTGTTGTCTGACAAAAATAAGGGAGGGGGTATGATCTAAGTGTAAGGAAATAGAATTTAAATTCTTTTGTGGGTCTGTTTCTTTTCAGGTTTAACTGTTTTTGCTAGATTGATACATGAATAGGAGTCAAATGGTGCAAGTATTTTTTGCCCTTGAGACTGAAGCAGATTATAATGAAGAGGGGCACTTAGCCCCTGAAAAAAAAAATGGGATGATGTATTCAGTGAAATTCCGTAACTAGTAAGTGTGATGTTTCTGCTTAGGTCTATTCCAAATCTTGGGGATTGCCATGCAAATGATTAATTGATACAGACAGAATCTTAACCTGCACCATTTAATTTCTTCGTTTCTGTATCACCGTATGCCTGTGCTTCTCAGGAACATCAAAAGTTCACATTCCAAAGGAAAGCTGTGCCCATTGCCATGGGAATCTACACTTCCCAGGACATTCTTGATACTAGGCCCAGGCATTTCTAATTCAGCCTGTGAGAAGACATGTTTTGGCATGCTCTGGTAGTCTGTGTGAAGACTGACATTGGTGAGTGTGAGGAATCTCCAGAGACAAAAAGACAGCACTAACTATCACTGTATTTTGAATTCAGGGTTCAGCCTAAACTCCTACCCATCTTAGGTGGAAAGAAACACTATGTTAAGGCAAGCTGAACCTGTGAAAGTAGCACATGTGCCTACCTACCAGGGTTCTGCACAACAGAGTGCTAAAGGCTGGGGACAGAGTGGCTGGAGAGCAGCCAGGAGGAAAGGGACCTGGGGGTATTGTAGATAGTAGCTGAAGATGAGCCAGCAGTGTGCCCAGGTGGCCAAGAGAGCCAGTTGCATCCTGGCCTGTATCAGGAACAGTGTGGCCAGCAGGACAAGGGAGGTTATTCTGCCTCTGTACTCGACACTGGTCAGGCCACACCGTGAGTACTGTGTCCAGTTCTGGGCCCCTTAATTCAAGAGAGATGTTGAGGTACTGGAATGTGTCCAGAGAAGGGCAACGAAGCTGGTGTGAGGCCTGGAGCACAAACCCTATGAGGAGAGGCTGAGGGAGCTGGGATTGTTTAGCCTGGAGAAGAGGAGGCTCAGGGGTGACCTCATTGCTGCCTACAACTACCTGAAGGGAGGCAGTAGCCAGGTGGGGGTTGGTCTCTTCTGTCATGTGACCAGCAACAGAACAAGGGGACAAAGCCTAAAGTTGTGCTGGGGGAGGTCTAGGCTGGATGTTAGGAGGAAGTTCTTGCCAGAGAGAGTGATTGGCATTGGAGTGGGCTGCCCAGGGAGGTGGTGGAGTCACCGTCCCTGGGGGTGTTGCTGAAAAGACTGGATGAAGTGCCATGGTCTAGTTGACTGGCTAGGGCTGGGTGCTAGGTTGGACTGGATGATCTTGGAGGTCTCTTCCAACCTGGTTGATTCTATGATTCTATATACCAAGCCCAAGTTAGAAGCATATATCCCGTGTGGTCTTCTGGTGCCATCATTTGGTTTGTGCTAACAGACTAGCTAGCTGCTGAGTCTTTCTGAGAGGACAAGAAAAATAATGTTCTGCAAGATCAGATGAACTTCTGAGTGGCTTGAATAAGGACAGCAATTGAACCAAGGCTGGCACACTATGCTAAAGTTATGTCCAGTGATGTGGTTTAACAAGTTAGATCAAGAAAAACCTCTGGCTTTTCCAATGCCCTGCGCTATTTAGGGCTATGTGGACTGTCTTTACAACTGAAAAACCTGAATTCTATAGTGAAAGTTGAAATGACACATCACATAGTGATTTAGATAGGGAGAAGAACACATAGCATGCACATTGGTCAATGTGTCTTACACTTATCAGTGGTGTAATTATGCTTGGGGCTTTCTAAATGAATTGACTATTAAGTCCTTGATTCCTAAATTACTGGGTAAAAAACACACCATAGCCTTTATTTCTCCCTAGAATGCAAGAGTCTTTCTGCAGAATGAAACTAACCTTCAACTTCCCTAGACCTGCTGTAGTAGCCAAGACAGAAATGCCTGTTTTTATGGATGAGCTAAGGTGCAGGAAGGGGCCTTATATGCCCTGCTAAGGGATGAGTTTCACTGCTAGAATTTTCTTTTCATCCTTTAGCAGCAATGGTTTCCCACCTTGTGGTATACCAATGGTATAGCACCTCATGGTGAAGAGAGATGTTAAGATTCTCAAACCAGTTATAAATGTGATCCCATTTACATGACATGTGTAATACTCTGAAAAATTGGAGTACTACCATTGCTTTCTCCTACTGCACACCTTTTCTGAGCTGTGAGAATTCTTCTGTGGCCACAAGAAGGTTGAGGGCTCATTTGCTCTGTAATTCTTGCTTCCATATATATTGCATAAACACTTTTAAATGTAACCCATTGATCCCCTTGTGGTCATACTGTCTCATCTTTGTTCTGCACAAAAAGCCAATTGTAGTCTACAACTACCTGAAGGGAGGTTGTACCCAGGTGGGGGTTGATCTCTTCTCCCAGGCAACCAGCAACAAAACAAGGGGACACAGTCTCAAGTTGTGGCTGGAGAGGTATAGGCTGGATGTTAGGAGGAAGTTCTTGCCAGAGAGAGTGATTGGCATTGGAATGGGCTGCCCAGGGAGGTGGTGGAGTCACCATCCCTGGAGGTGTTGAAGAAAAGAGTGGATGAGGGACTTAGTTCCATGGTCTGGTTGACTGGCTAGGGCTGGGCAATAGGTTGGACTGGATGATGTTGGAAGTCTCTTCCAACCTGCTTGATTCTATTCTATTCTACACCTGTAATGTTTTGAGAAAACAGACATTAAAGGAGTAAATAACCAATGGGATCTGGTTGGAAAGAAAAAACAGATGTTGCCTCTTAAGGATGACATCTTAAGTTCATAAGTAGTTAAAATCAGAATGTTGTGTTCTTTGCAGCTCATTTCTATGGAGTGACCCCACCTCAGTATACTGGAGGATGATACAACATTATGTTGTGTAGCCTGATTTTTGAAAGCGTGGTTACTGAAAATGAACCATTAGAATGAGACATAGTGCCACATAAATTCCTGCTAGTTCAAAGCCACAAGCTATATAAGCAATAAACCCATGGAACACATTGTGGGTGATACGTTGATTTATGTAAAACTAGTTTCAGATATTGCTCTTTCTTTTAGAGTGACAGATTTTTACTCGTTACATCAGTTCCCACGTATCCAGGGCTGTGCTTCTAAGGACTGGCATGGCTATGATGTTTCTTCTCAGTACCTCTCAGTATTGCATAGGTTCCCTTTCAAAATACTGGATATAATGTAAACATATTTTAGTGTTTAATTTTGAAGAGAAAATACTATTTGAGATAACTCAGTTAAGATACAAGTCCATTAGAGCTGGAAAAGACTCAGGCACATACGTCTTAATGTAGTCTGTGTTGCTACCGAGTCACGAGGAAAACCAACTTACTCTCCTTACCCACCTTCTCAGAATGAAGTACTGTCAAGAGAGCTGCTATTACCAAAGGGGTTTTGAATCATATAAAACCAGACAGTGGAACCACTGAACTATAAAATATCAATGTGGGAGATTCCTGTGCTCTTCTATAGAGGTCCTAAATGTGTAGCCCCTGACATGAAGTCAATGCTTGTATGTACTAGGGACCTGCCATATTTGCAGACAGCTCCATAGCCTGTGGTAATAGCAAGTCAGAAGCCAGACTCCATGAAATCTGCTTTTCTCAGCATGAAAAATCTCTTAATTACTCTTCTTCTTTCAAGTTTGGTTTATATTTAAAATTCTGCCTAGCCTACTTTCTTCCAATTTTCCTCTCCTTGTTGCAGTCATGCATAGGTTGTATGCAGGTGTTCCCACTAAAGCAAACAGGATAGATTGACTCAGTATCTGCAATCACAGTTTTAACTCGTGTTCAAGAACTGCTTGATGGAGCAGTGGTTTCACTGAACCAACCCTTTGACTTGTCTGCCTTTCACTCTTAGTGTGCAGACCTTCAGGTGATCCTCTCCTTCATGGAGTTGCATATGTTTTCCTGCCTTGCTGACACAGAGATAGAGGCAGGGGTCAGAACGGGCTGGTATATGCCCTCTTGAGGCTCTAAATATTGATTTCATAGTGCTTTAGGTCTGCATTGAATGCACTAGGACTTTTGTATTTCCCTTTCAAACACTGAGTAAGCAATAGTAATTACAAAAGAGGGAACATTAACATGAAAAGTAGGTACCTTACAGCAGATGACTGTAGTTTGGCTCTATCACTGAAAAAAATCCTCCTTTTTATTGTTCTTTATTTTAACAGCACGAGTGCACCCACCTTTTCTTTTTGAGATAATATGACCATATAGATGAATTCTGATGTAGAAATGCAAGAGCAGAATAAAAGCAAAACAAGCCTCCCAACCCAGGCTGTTCCTTTTCAGATGGTAGAACGGTGAATGTGAGGCTGTCTGACTCATTACTCATGACTAGAAAATATCAATAATGAAGCATATGTCTTTTCATATGAGTTTTATGATGCAACAGGCACTGCTAGGCTGATGAAAGGGAGCTCTGGCCTATTTGCAGTGTCTGTAACAGGGAGGTGAACTCTCACATCAGCATGGGATTGAGGCACTGCTAAGTTTAGCAGAAAATCTTCTAAAGAATTAGGAAGGTGGGAGGGGCAGAAGTCTGCCTTTAGTTCCTTTAGGCCTTTACATTGAGTAGTGATTCTTACCTGGGTCACAGAGACTAGTGAGTGGCTTGCTTTGATGGAGACAAGCTAGAAGAGATGCAGTCTGCGTCCTGTGGAGTGAATTTAGCAGAGCGTCTTACGCAAGGTGACATGGAAATTATGTTTGCATTTTTAGTTCCTGAGTGTGGCTGGTTGTCATGAAACTCACCGTGACAGTTTCTTACCACCAGGCAGCAGATTCTTCCTGTTACCTTCTTGGTGTGGGACAGATGCTAGCCGGTTAGGTCTCCTCCTCTACTGTTTCCAAGCTATTTCAAGCGACAGATGCCAGAGCTGGCTCGGTTTCAGCTTGAGCATTTCTGTCATAGTCCTGCCTTGAGCCCAAATTCTGACCTTTACTATATGAAATAAAGTATTTATGAACAAGCAGTGGCTTGATCCAGAGCCGGCTTAGAGCAAATGTCAAGTGTCAAGTCAGTCTTCTGCTTCGTTATACCACTGGCATTAGGAACCTGGATTAGACCCTAGACTACAGCACTGACTGCCTTAGGCTTTATGAGTCTGGAGAGACATAACTTATTAACAAAGACTTATTAAATTTTTATCAGTTTTATAACACAATGTAAATGCCTTCTATGAATCTACATTGTATTCATTATCATTTAAAACGTTAATTAACTCAAAGTTGCATTTAATTCAGTTCTAAATGTGCCTTTGGGAGGAAGCTTTTAAAAACAGCTGCAGGATCGAGAAGCTCATTGATGCTGGGAAGTTGTTAGCACCACTTTTCAGGATAGGTCCCCGAAGCTGATAGCTGTTTTGAGTCTTAGCTAATTTGTGTTGATGTTATTGGGCAAGGTCTCAAATTAATACTGAACCAACAACAGCAGAAAGCTATCAGCTCGTACACTTTGATGTGTAGTTCATGTTCTTTTCAGATTGCTTCCAAATTAAAATGAGTAGTTAATTCATAAAGCATGTACTTCTCATACTCTTGTATTGTAACACTTCCTTTCGTTTGATACCCTTATTGGTTGGCTCCTGTTATAATTTAGGGAAGAATAGGTTCACTGACTTGGACTATTCTCCTTCCCATTCATAAAAAAAGAAGTCCTCTGGCCTGTGTCTTCTGCATTTGTGTGATCTGAAGTTATTGGAATGTATAGAAGGAGATTCTTATCAAAATATATACCGGTCCACAATGTAGTATCAACAGATAAAGTAGAATACAGTTTATTATTTTAAAAATAGATTAAAAGCCCTCCAAACCAAATTAAAATGTGCTCAGCTTGTTATGAACAAGACTGCTACTGTTTTTTCACAGGATCACAGGATGTCAGGGGTTGAAAGAGACCCAAGGAGATCATCGAGTCCAGCCCCCCTGCCAGACCAGGACTGTACAGTCTAGCTCAGGTCACAGATGAGTCTTGAAAGTGTCCAGAGAAAAGACTCCAAAGCCTCTCTGGGGAGCCTGTTCCAGTGTTCTATGACCCTTACAGTAAAGAAGTTCCCCCTTGTGTTGAGGTGGAACCTTTTGTGCTGCAACTTACATCCATTGCTCCTTGTCCTATCCCAGGGAGCAAGTGAGCAGAGCCTGTCCCTCCATCCTTTCCTGACACCCAGCTGTCAGAGATTTATGCACGTTAATTAAATTCCCTCTCAGTCTTCTCTTTTCCAGACTAAAGAGCCCCAGGTCCCTCATAGGACATGTGCTCCAGTTCCCTAATCATCCTCATTGCCCTCCACTGGACCCTCTCCAGCAGATCCCTGTTTGTTTCATTTTGGTATAAAACCAGCAGAATGAAGTTAAAAATCAAGCAGTGTTTCCACCATCCAATTATTCCATTGAGATCCCTAGCATGTTTAATATATGCATAGGTTTAATCAGGTAAATAGTCACATCAGCTACAGTGTGACCACTAATGTCAAATTAGTTGTGTCAAGGGAGATTTAGGTTGGATGTTCAGAGAAAGTTCTTTATGGAGTGGGTGGTCAGGCACTGGAACAGGCTGCCCAGGGAGCTGTGGAGTCACCATCCCTAGAGGTGTGTAAAAAAAGAGTGGATGTGGCACTTGAGGCTATGGTCTATTGATTAAAGATGCTGGGATGAAGGTTGGGCTGGATGATCCTGGTGGTCCTTTCTAACCATAGCCATTCATAGTGATTAGATATTGTGTTGAGGGATTTAGTTTAGTCAGAGACTTGTCAGTGTGAAACTAATGATTGGACTCGATGATCTTGAAGGTCTTTTCCAGTCTAAGACATTCTGTGGTTCTGTGATATTATGTGATTCATACTTCTAGAACTAGAACCAGAGGCAACCAGCCTAAGGCTTACCTTAGGCAGGTGTATCCTTTGAATTAGAACCGGAGATCTCCAGATTTGGTCAGATTCCATGTAGGTACACAGAGTGGTCCAGCCTTCAGCCTGGAAGCAACTTGCAAGACTCATTTTTTCTGAGTCATTGTACTTTCTGAGTACCTAGAAAGTTGCCAGGTATTTGTACATGGCAGGATACATAACCTCATGAAATGTTTATGTGCTACATGAAAAGAGGAGGTGGTTGTCACATAACTCCATGTGTGGTTCTTGAGGTGTTGCTGAACGAGCAACCATGCTGTATCATTGCTTTGACTGAGATTATAGAAGGTGGGAGGGGGTTGAACAGATGAGGAGTTTTAATTTCTTTGTAAGAAATCATAGATGCATTTGTTCTAGTGTGTAAGTTCTTAAATACTCTAAAGTTCAGTTGTACCATTTGAGCCTAATGGCTAGCTGCTGTTAGCATTCCTTTTTGTAATACAGTGATGTAACTTGTGATATCGTGCTGCTGAATGCTGTAATGCTGTGATTCATTACTACCTGAAGGGAGGCTGTAGCCAGGTGGGGGTTGGTCTCTTCTCCCAGGCAACCAGCAACAGAACAAGGGGACACAGTCTCAAGTTGTGGCCGGGGAGGTATAGGCTGGATGTTAGGAGGAAGTTGTTGCCAGAGAGAGTGACTGGCATTGGAATGGGCTGCCCAGGGAGGTGGTGGAGTCACCATCCCTGGAGGTGTTCAAGACTGGATGAGGCATTTAGTGCCATGGTCTGTTTGACTGGCTAGGGCTGGGTGCTAGGTTGGACTGGATGATCTTGGAGGTCTCTTCCAACCTGTTGATTCTATGATTCTATCAATGACTTTTGGAAACTTACTGTATACTACCTTGCACTCATGCTTCACTGATACCAATCAGATTTTGTTAGCACAGTACAATTATTCTGACAAGGAGGGGTGGAAAAGGCAGTATTGCAGTGTAAGAAGTGGCCAGTGTCATCTGGTTAAAAATTAACATAGACGTTTTAGTTTGTGTGACCCATGCAAATAGAAAAAAATGGCACAAGGCAAAGATCCCAATCTTGACTGTGCCACTGATTTTCTATAGTTCTTTTTTCCATCCAGAGACTAAGACTATTCTATACTCAATATATTATGTTTTGTGCCAGGAAGTGCTTTGAGATCCTTACATTTGAAGTAGCGAATTTAAGCCTAGGTGTCCTTTTGCTGTAGCGATTCCCCTGCAGAGGCTGGGTTTCTGAAGGAGGTCATAGATACACAGCAAAGAGAAGAGGAAAGTGATCTGTGTACATGCTGTAAAGGAGGCATGGGGAAACTACCAGAACTGCCTTGCTACTCTCTAATCTAGGGAGGTTTTGAAAGGGGATGCTATCTAGGAGGACTTGAATAGCTTCCTTTTGTCTGCTTCCAGACATCGGGGGAAAAAACATTTAGAAAGTCATCTGCAGCTTTTAGCTGCTTCTAAACTTGAGCAGGAATGCAGACCTTGTTTACTGGGAGGAACTGCTGAAGGAAATCCAGAGAATCATTATAACATCTTTGATCTTTGTCATGCAATTTCCTTTGTTCTTTCTTGCATAGAAGATTTTGCTTGCACTAAGCATGTTGCTTTCTGCATTTTCATGTTCCTGACATTATCTTCACTCCCTAACTTGGTGGCATTATGTGTTGCCCGACATAGCATGTCTGACAGTATGAAGAGAGATTTCACATCATCATAGCTGTACTGTGGAGGAAGACAGGCAATAAGAAATAGAGGTTCTTTTATTGAGCAAACTCTTGCCAGAGTGGAATAGTAGGTGTGCCATCTAGCAATGTACATGATTTATTCTACAGCTAGGCCCTCTTCTGTGGTTCTTAAATGATCCCATGTAGGACATGCTGCTTGGACTTCTAGTGAAAATAGAAGTTGTTCAACACGGACAGCAATTTAGCAGTCAAGATAAGCAATTGCCTAGCTGATAAAGTTCCATCAGCTAATAGAACTAGGATTCCTCTGGAAGTAAAAACAATTTGAGCCTAATGTAGAAATGGTGCTTATTCCTGTTCCATGAGTAAAGTGAGGTAAAACTGAGAGTTGCAAATTGATAGCGTGTTTCGTTAACAAGCCTTTCTCAGCGCCTGTAATCAGTCTCCTGACCTGACCCAAACCTGCCCTTTTTCACCAGCTTGTCACAGGCTCATGGGCTAATCTGATCAGACTAATTTTTCTCTCAGTAGTGTCTTACAGTATGGTTTAATTTGCTTTGTAATTATGGGAGTATCACATCTTCAAGAAGGGAAAAAAGGAAGACCTCGGGAACTACAGACCACTCAGTCTCACCTCTGTGCGGGAAATATCCTGAAAGCTCTGCTAAAGCAAATGGAAAACAAAGCAGAGGTGATTGGTGGTAACCAGCAGTGGCTGCACCAAGGGCAAATTGTGCACGACAAATTTGGTGGCTTGTTATAGTGAGGTCACAGAAACAGTGGACAAGGGAAGGGCAATGGACATCATCTACCTGGACCTGAGTAAGGCATTTGACTCTGTCCCACATGACATCCTGGTCACCAAACTGGAAAAACACAGACTTGATGGGTGGGGCACTGCTGGATAAGGAATTGGCTGGATGGTCGCGTGGAGTTGTGACCAATGGCACAATGTCCACCTGGAGACCAGTGAAAAGTGGCATCCCTCAGGGGTCAGTGCTGGGACCAGTGCTCTTTAACATCTCTGTCAGCAGTATGGACAGAGGAATCGAGTGCAGCCTCAGCAAGATCGCAGATGACACCAAGTTGTGTGGCACAGTTGACTTGCTGGAGGGCAGGGATGCCATCCAGAGGGACCTGGACAGGCTGGAGAGGTGGGCCCAGGCCAACCTCATGAGATTCAACAAGGCCAAGTGTAAGGTCCTGCACCTGGGTCGGTGCAATCCCAAGCACAAATCCAGGCTGAGTGGCAAATGGCTGGTGAGCAGCCCTGAGGAAAAGGCCCTGGGGGTCTGGGTTGATGAAAAGCTGAACATGAGAGGGCAGTGTGTGCACAGCCCAGACAGCAACCCTGTGCTGGGCTGCATCAAGAGAAGTGTGGCCAGCAGGGCAAGGGAGGGGATTCTGCCCCTTTACTCTGCTCTTGTCAGACCCCCACCTGGAGTACTGTGTGCAGTTCTGGAGCCCCCAACACAAGAAGTGCATTGAACTGTTAGAGCAAGTCCAGAGGAGGGCCACAAAGGTGATCAGAGGGCTGGAGCACCTCCTCCATGAGGACAGGCTGCAAGAGCTGGGGCTCTTCAGCCTGGAGAAGAGAAGGCTTCGAGGAGACTTTGCAGTGGCCTTCCAGGATCTGAAAGGGGGCCCGCTGGAGAGGGACTATTTGCAAAGTCTTGTAATGACAGGATGAGCAGTGATGGGTTTAAACTTGAAGAGGGGAGATTTAAACCAGATGTTAGAGAGAAGTTCTTTCCACTGAGGGTGGTGAGACACTGGCACAGGTTGCCCAGGGAGGATGCTCCCTCCATGGAGGTGTTCAAGGCCAGGTTGGATGAGGCCTTGAGCAATTTGTTCTAGTGGGAGGTGTCCCTGCCTATGGGGGAGGTTTGGAACTGGATGATCTTTGAGGTCCCTTCTAACCTAAACCATTCTAGGATTCTATAGTGTTTTTCATTCGTGCCTTATGTCTATTGTAGTTATTCCTAATCTACTGAAGCACAGAGGGGCAGACAGGTCTGTAATCTGTGAAAGTTAAATGAGTTCTAAGTCAGCTCTAAATTTTTCCATAGTTCCTAAAAGCAAGAGTAACTGCACCTAGATCTTACATTCCATAGAAGAATTGTCCAAGGAAAAATGAAGAAACCCACAAATTATTGTGTGTATGTTGATTGGGTAATAAGATATACCTTACTGGTTTCATTACTCAGACAAAGGTGGGGAAGACAATTAAAGAGTGCACTTGGGACAGTCTTTTTGTCAGCACAGACTCAGTGGTAATAATCATAACTCAAGGATCTGCAGAGACTGTAGGCAGTAATGTAATCCTAGCTAATAACAGGATCCTTCCATACCAGGAGCCCAACTTACAAGCATCTTACAGTTTGAAGAGTTACATGACTGGGCAGAATTCTTTGGTTATGTCAGGAAGTAAACACAGGGTTTGCAGGGGCGGAAAGCAAACTGAGGATCTGTGCTCATGTAGTCTAAATTTTGCTAGTATTACCTGGGTCTGTAATTTTGTACAGGCAGGAACTGCATTCTTTTAAGCCATTGGCACCAGATCCTTCTGCATGTTGATTTATGCAGTATGAGTTTGTGCCTCATCTGTACATTTCAGTATGCCATTATTGTATGATTCTGCCGTTCTTAGAACTCCATGCACCTAGCCTGCTCTGCTGAACTTCTTTTTTCCCCCCTTTATTTTCTGAATGAATTCTGAAGATGCTGTATCCCGCTTCAGTGAAAATGTGTACTTTGGGTTTGGATTCAGGATTTCACATTTAGTAGCTGATCAAACTTTAATGGTCTTTTTGAGTGCCTGATTGAATCTGTGAATGGTGCAGCTTATTCATTCAGTTTTACTGATATTTCTGCTGTTAGATAGATAGATAAGCTCTTCTTTTGCATCTAAAATTGTAGCTTGAGGGAATGCAGGAATTTTAACTGTAAGCTTATATTTTCAGCCTCAACAGTCGAGTCCCACAGACTCCTGGAGAAATATCCTGAAGATATCCCTTGGGTACAGTGGATTTCTTCAGCAGTGTCTTTGAGTTCTGCCTATGAGGAATATAAAATATGTCAAAATATGCATTTGTTTGTAATCTGACTTTAGCATATGAGTCTTTTGTCTGTCCTCTTCTTTCTCCTCAAGCAGGACAAAATACAATCTTTAGAGATAGAACTCCAAGCAATTTGCTTTTGGAAGACGACTTTCTTGACAGCTGTCAGTGTCTCCTGAGCATTGGATTTCTGGATGCTTTCAGTATCTGACTCTTAAAACATCTGGCAGCACTACTATTTCCAACTATATTGACATCCTCTGGCATTTGTAGTTGATATAGTTACTTTCAGCGGAGTAACTGATCTGTAAATCTTAGAAAACCTTATATAGCACTTTTTTTTCTTGGAGAGTGTTACTCCTCCTCCAGGTGACCAAGGGCTTTATTGTGAAGTTTGTGTGGTAATGATAGCAGAAGTGCTGGCAGTTCAGTGGTTTTCTGCAGGATTTTCTTTTCAATTTCTTAAGTCATTCTTCTTTCCTCCTTACAATGCTGTCTGCTTTGAAAGTGGACACACTCTATATTTAATTGTATACTCACATAGTGTCAGTTATATCCCTGATATAACACTGAGCACACCAAGTGTTCTGCAGGACACAGCTAAGTAACCTTAGTGGCTAATTCACTACTGACAGGTTCCTATCCCAGATTCTCTCATTTCGGTGCATTATGTAACAGGGAGGGTGCTGGTGTTAGGCTGCCATCGCTTTCTCTGGTAACCTCCATGCTCTCATCAGGATTTGGTTAATGAAACCAGGAGTACATAGCACAATGTATTTATCTTAGATGAAGTTTTCACTTTAGAGCCCTCCCTGGTCATGTCTTGTGATCTCTTGGCGTGATTGACATGATCCTTGTTAAATAAAGCAAGCTTAACATCCATGTGTAGCTTTAGTACCAAACTGAAAAATGAAATGGGAAAACATACTTAACTTCGTGTTTTGAAAGGCTGGCTACGTGTCTAGAGAAGGGCAACACAGCTGGTGANATGGTCTGGTTGACTGGCTAGGGCTGGGTGCTAGGTTGGACTGGATGATCTTGGAGGTCTCTTCCAACCTGGTTGATTCTATGAGTTTAGTTTGGTAGATTCACTGTCAATTTACTTTCTCCATTGTTAGTCTGTATGCTTTTATGGTTTGACTTACATGAAGAGAATGTGAGATGCCTCTTACAGTAATTCTGACTAGCTCAGCCCTAACTTCTGCACTGTTACCAGTGCGGTATTTTTTAGTATTAGAGAAAGGAGTAGAGGGAATTTGTCAAAGTAATTTTTAAAAATTTTGTGTGGAGATATTTTGATCCCATTTTGGTTTAATACAAGAAGTATGCACCTTGCTACATCTGTCTATCTGTTAGAGTGCACTATCTGTTAGAGATTAAAACACTGCTCTAAGTAATGTTGTTATTACTTATTGTGGTTGTATTTCGTAGCTTATTCTTTATTTTCACTCTTGTGCTGTTGCCAGCCTTTGCTTCCTCATAGCAATAGATTTCAGCCAAACTACTGATTGCTTTGGCAGAGATGTAAGTGTGTGTTCTTTTTTGGTCCTTCTGCAGATACAGTCAGAAGTAGACATCACATTTCCATTCCTTTTTAAACAATAATTACTATTGTATTGGTGTAGTTCCTTTGTTTTGCCATTGTTCAGCTAGAAGTTGTGTGTTATACTTCCCTGATTTTCCACAACAATGAATTACATTCTATCTCCATTTTTGCTATTGCTATTTTTACTATTATTTTATAGATTTGATCTTGATTATTTTTACCTTGTGGGGTTTTTGTTGTTGTTGTTGTCATTGGTTTGGGTTTGAGTTTGTGGGTTTTTTTGGTTGGGGTTGTTTGGTTTGGGGTTTGGGTTGTGGGTTTTTTTTGTTTTGGGGTTTTTTGTTTGTTTGTTTTTTGTTTGGTTTGGTTTTTTTTTTATATTAATATATTTCTAGGTGCTATTAATTTTTTTGATACATTTATTCAGAGAAAACCAGAGCTATCCAAGAGTAGAATACACTAAAGTAGGCAGTGCTTTAGAAAAAGATAACTATAACGCAACTGATTTCTTAGCCTTGCAAAGTGTATTTAACTGTATCTCTGTAAATGATAAAACCCAACATGTGATAACCCTTTTTTAATACAACAGGTTCAATCTGTTTGATAAATGTGGATATTTACCCTGTGACTTTACAGTATTTTGCATAAGAGAATTGGTTTAATAACAATTAATATTCCCTGGGTTAATGAAAGCCGTACTTCAGGTAACAGTAGTGTTAAACTGCAAACAAGGTGCTAAAAATCCGCCTTTTGGCAATAAGGTTTCTGTGTGTAAGAGCAGCTGAGAATTACTCTTCTATACTTATGCATAGAGTTGAAGACAGAAAACCAGCAGTGGAGCTTGAAGCCCTGTGTAACCAGCAGGTGGTGGTGCTGGCTTAGAAATAAGTGGTGACTGAAAAGCCTTCAAAAATTTCCCTATCTCTTTGCTTTTGTGAGGAAACAGTTTTAGTTTAGAAGGACCCCAAATTTCTGATATTTCATCTGACTGTTTTTGATTGCATAGAGGTGTTTCCAAAGAGGTGCACACAGTGTAAGCACTTGTATGGAAAACCAGTGTGTTTGTAGACATCCTCAGCTTTTTGTGCTGAGTTTTAATGGTATTGTGATCTCACAGATAACTGTGTGGAAACTTCCATCCAGGAGTTAATATTACAGATGAGTATTACAGCTGAACTTGAAAGAGTATTGAGAAGCACTGAGCCTGATCCTATAAAAGTTTAATAAATGGAAGTATTTCCCCTGATGTGGATGAAAGTTGGATAAGACCAACTATAAGAAAGCCAGACTTAAATGTCAAGATTTCAGTTGTTGTTATTCAGAGACAGATACTTCTCCACTTTTTTTTTTTTTAACAAGGGTAAACAACAGCCAAAAGAGAGAATAAATTAAACAGAGGAAAGTTTAAAGAGCTTTAAAAAACCAAACCAAACAAAACACCAAAACGTCAGACTCTGTAATGTCCTTTAGATTTTGTGTTTGAGAATCAAGACAACTCACAGGGAAGTAGAGAAGGAATTAAAGTAGTAAATCTTAGGAGTTAAGAATACAGTCCTCTAGATTTATAAGAAGTTTATGAAGTTCTGTTCCTTACTCAAAAATGCTGTGCTGGTAGGGAAATGGGCACGGGGACCTAGGGTATCTTCTTTAGGAAATGTGTTAATCTAAACACTTCAGTCACAAATTTACTTTTGAACTTGAGCAGAGTAGGTAAAAGATAAGTTTAAAGTTTCAGAATACGCAGGTTGGAATGATGATGGAAGTCTTTAGTATATTGAGACAAATAGGCACTTAGAATTGGAAAACAAAGTAATAATTCTAATTAGATTTCTACAGGCTGAAATATACGCTTCCAAAACCAAAGATAAACAAGGCTCTCCAACCCAAACCGTGGTAACTGAGGGCCACAGCAAGGGACAACCAAACCACCACAGTTCTCCGGAAGGAAGCAGTTAGAAAGCCGAGCTGAAATTTGTGTAGTTCTATTCCAAAGAAGTCAGGATATACCTGTCTCTTTCCTCTGGGCTGAAGTGCTCTCTCTTCCTGAGGAAGAGTACAAGTTTCAAATCCCAAGGAGCAGAGCAATCACCAAAGACTCTTGTGCTTACTTTTCCCTTTAGTTACTTCTCGGTTTTGTATATTTTCCCACTGAATTGCCACAATGATGAGGTGCCTTTCAGAAATATTTTGTCTTCACTGGTTTAGCAGATTGTGAGTGTATTCAGTCACAGAGGAGAATCTTCCCTTACTTTCTGGAAACGGGACAGATTTCCCCTACAGTTTGGCAGACCCAAGTAACTACAGTCCACCCTCGTTGCTGCAGCTTCTTCCTCAGTGTCCGTTACAGTTGGTCTCAAAATCCTCTCTGAGGCAATAAGCAACCCAAGGCTGTGTTAACAGATCAGCAGTAGAACTAAATGCATGTCAAGAGATTAGCAGATCGTGGGATTATCAGGTAACATATTAAAAAGTCAACATGGCTTTGACCAATCCTTTTGTACTTTGGTTCTGCTAGATGTGGCAGCTGGAGGTCTAGAATTGGAGTTGGTAGCTGCTTGTGGCACAGTAAGACAGATTCTGAGCAACTCTTTTCTGACACGTAGGACTAAGATTTTGCTGTTGTTCCTTCTCTGTGTTCAGACAGCCAAACAGCTTTCCAGACTCAAATGACAAAGTTTAAAACTTAACTCAGACGATTCGCACTTGCCGTACCTGATGAGAGACTTTCAGCTTCCTTACTCTCCAAAGTGCACTCTCAAAAGATAAAGACCAATTCACGTTGATGTTTGTCTGCATGTCTTACACCCACGGACACAGAGCAGGTTCTGTTTCCAGTTCTGCAATTTAGACATGTCTCCCTTTCTTCACTCTTTTCCATATCTTATGTTCATAGAATCATGGAATTGTTTTGGTTGGGAAGAAACATTAAGATAATTGAGTCCAACCACTATCTCACTCTGCCCTCTGGTGCAAAAGCTTAGCACTGTATCTGCATCTTCTAAACACCTCCAGGGATAGGGATTCAACCACCTCCCCGGGGAGCTTATTCCAGTGTATGAGAACCCCTTCAGTGAAGAAGTTTCTTCTGATACCCAATCTAAACCTCCGCTGGCACAACTTGAGGCTGTTTCCTCTCATCCTGTCACTTGTTACTGGGCAGATGTGACCTTGCTATGTAAAAACTCAACCACTTCACCCAAATAGTACATATAAGTGCAACATGTGAAGTACTCAATTGGACAATTAAATGCTCAGAAGTAAAATAAGCCTCTGATGTGAGGGTGGTGTAACTTTTCTTTTGACATTTTCCCAATACCAAAATAATTACTTAAACAGTTGCAGAGTGAATCATGAATTGAAGAGGCAGTGGCAAATGGGGACTAAAAGTCATAGAAATCTGTGGGGAATAGTAATATCTGATTAAGGAAAGATGTTCAAAATTCAGTGGACCCATGACTATATAAAATACAATGTAGGATTTTTGTTAGGAAATATGTAAAGCAGCTTTTTTTTTTTCTACTGTGTACATTTGTCAGGGGAAGGAAAAGATGGTTCTTATGTACAAATAGTTTCATAATGTGTGTATAGTTCTATATAGAAACAAGAAACCAAGTGAATGAAATGAGAAGCTTTTTTTCTCTAAGTTTTCCCAGTCAGTTGTAAAATGCTATGTATATGGGAAAGGCTTTCTTCCTGCCCCATTTTATCAGCTTCCACCCTGATGCATGAGCTATGAGCAACTCCTGATCTACAGCCCACTGAAGTAATTGTGTTTTCTCTGACACAATTTGAACAGCTTTAAATCACTTTACTTGCTGTTACAGAACATAGTAATAGAGAAGTATTAGAGAAGTGATAACAACTGGTATAGCTGTATAACTGTAAAGCATCCTTAATAATTATGCTCTTGAATTAAACCAGAGAAGAAGAGAGGGAGTAACTGTAGAAGTAACTGTCGGGGGTGGCTCTACCCCTAAAAATAAAGTAGTGTGAAACCATACCCTGGACTTTCTTCATGAAAATATTTTGCTGCATTTATAAACACCTTTGCAATCTATCCTTCATTCGTTGGATATTTAACCCTAAAAGCACAGTAGCTTAAGTTTCACAGAGTATCAGAGCAGCTGTCTGGAATACATAACAAGATCCAGCCTAGCAACATTCCACATTTTCTATTGACTTTTTTTTTACATCATTCTAGGAAAAACAAAGATGAAGATTATATCTGTAGCTGAATTTCAGTCCTTTATGTGAGAGGAGAATTAAGACTAAAATTTAAGCATTGGATGTCAAGAGAAAAAATAGGAGTAAAGCAATGCTTTTGTCATTCAGTTTTATATGCCTTTAGCTAAAATGTGCAAGCCAGGGACAAAAAAAGGGGGGGGGGAGGGGAACAAAACAAGGTGTTTCTTGGGCTGCTGTGTTTCAAAGAGCATGTCTCATGTAAGCATCTATGTAAAATGCTCTGAGGTGATGTGTTCCTGACGTTCTTGGATCTTGATATTTTCTTACCTGCTTCAGATAGCACACACTGCAACCAAAAGCCAGTGAGCTTCACCTGCTTTTCTAGTGGTACTAGTATGTAGAGATAGGCAGCATATCTGTTTCTCTTTGTATATATAATTTTCTCTTTATATACATAATTTCCTTCTTTTATATATATCATTCCCCTGAGTTTGTAATGCACATAGAAACCAAAACAGTAATCCTGATTAATGTGAATTACCATTTCAGACACAAAGCAAATACTGCTCAGCACTTTCGAAAACGAAAATCCCTGTATCTCAGCAAGAATCATTGCATTGTGGTTTCTTGTCAATCACTTCATTACATCTGTTACCACCAAACACATCATGTGTATCTGTGGAATTAATAGTTTACTGGTACAAAGTGATCTTTAAAGGGGATTAATAACGGGGTTTTCCCCATCAAATAACAAATGTTCTGATTAACCCATATCTCAATACCTTGCTAAATTCCAGTGCCGACTGATTAGGCATATTTTCTTTTCTGAGACCACCTTTGATAAGAAATGCATTACAAACTCATCAGTTTAGCTTCCTGTTAACAAAGAGACAGCAGCCGTCTGGATTATTCTAGATCCGCAGTGAAACTGCCACACTATGTATGCTCAAACTAAAGCTGTGCGAGTTTGACAAGGGGCAGATGAATCCAGGAGTTATTGTGCAGGGGTTTAAGTCTATGCGGCAGCTGACGGTTGAAATAATCATCTATACATCGCTCTGAGCTAGCTGGGGAAAGGTTGAAGCTGTATATTTTCAACATATCTAGCCTAATGGTTAATCTGTTGTCTTGTACAGGGGGTGCTGGGTGGAATCACAGCAACAGCTGACAGTTTGGAGGAATTGCTGTGGGTATTTTCAGTTGCTTTATTTACAGAGTGGTAGGTAGCAAAGCCTAAACAGGCTTGTCATTGAAAGAGGGACTGCCGCTTCCATCAGAAGAACTCTGGTAGCCAAAAACTCAATTAACAGATTGATTATTTCCATCTTACAATACAGAGTTTCAGCTTGTCTTTACCCACCGCATGAGAGCTGAGCTTTACGGAAGACATGCCAGATTGCAGAACGATGATTGCTCCTTTGGAGGTCAGCTAGGAAGGTGCTTAGGAGAAAGAGAACAGTCAAGTTGGGGGGAGGAATAATCTGTTTTTTCAAACCGAGGTTGTTTCATGGCTGAAAACGCTCTCGATACTACTAGAGATGGATCTGGCATATCTGCACAGTGACATGGCATTACTCACTGCAGAGATTAAGGGGGTGCAGCATGAATTAGACTGAAACAAAAATGAAGTATCTGCAAGTGACAGCCCTGGCTGATGGCTGACTATGAAGGAAAACACTGTGCTAGTGTCTGGCGAAAAACGGTGCTGAAGGCCTGGCAGCTGATAGAGATGGGGGAGGCATGGAGCAGTGGGCATCAGTGGTGGTTGTTTAGAATGTCTGGTTTTGGTCAGGATCTTTTTTTCTCCTTTAAAACACATTTTCATCTTCCCTTCCAGGCAAATCATGCTGAAGCCAGTTTCAGCCATTTTGTTGAAAGCACTGGACTGGTATTCTGCCTTGTTACATTTAAATTAAAGCTCAGCCCTGTTGTAAGTTATGGCAAGTGTACACTCACAGAGAATAAACAGAGGTTGCCATAGGCATTAAATTAACTGCCTTGGTTGTTTTAAAAATGGTCAGGGAGTTGCAGATTGCATTTAAAATTATCTTCATTATAATAAATAAAATATATAGAAATAGAAACAGACATGATTCCCTGATGCAGTCTGTAGGCAACTGTATAGCCACTGAGCTTGAAAGGGAGTCTTTCAGGGTGGGAGAAGGAATATGCAGCTTCAAAATACCTTTATATAAATCATATTTATATCTCACATTAAATAAATATTATTTTGTGTCTGTCTTGATAGCTTTCTTGGGCAAGTTCCGTACAGCATTTACCAAAAGCAGGTTCTGTTCAGCCAGGGTACAATTAACAAATGTTGTAGAAAAAAAAGGAATTTCTTACTCTTATTCTACTCTTACTTCTTTATACCATTCTCAAAAAGCTATTCACAATTTGCTCTCAAAATGACCCGTAACTGTCTCTATTCTTAGTTAACAGTACTAATGCCTTACAAGTACATGACAAGTGTCCTGAAGAGTTCTAATAGAATAGAATAGAATCAACCAGGTTGGAAGAGACCTCCAAGCTCATCCAGTCCAACCTACCACCCAGCCCTGTCCAGTCATCCAGACCATTGCACTAAGTGCCTCATCCAGGCTTTCCTTAAACGCCTCCAGGGATGGTGACTCCACCACCTCCCTGGGCAGCCCATTCCAATGCCAATCACTCTGTGAAGAACTTCCTCCTAACATCCAGCCTAGACTTGCCCCGGCACAACTTGAGGCTGTGTCCCCTTGTTCTATTGCTGGTCACATGACAGAAGTGACCAACCCCCACCTGGCTACTGCCTCCCTTCAGGTAGTTGTAGACAGCAATGAGGGCCCCCCTGAGCCTCCTCTTCTCCAAGCTAAACATCCCCAGTTCCCTCAGCCTCTCTTCATAGAGTTTGTGTTCCTGGTCCCTCACCAGCTTTGTCACCCTTCTCTGGACATGTTCCAGCACCTCAACATCTCTCTTGAATTGAGGAGCCCAGAACTGGACACAGTACTCAAGGTGTGGCCTGACCAGTGCTGAGTACAGGGGCAGAATAACCTCCCTCGTCCTACTGGCCCCACTGTTCCTGATACAGGCCAGGATGCCACTAAATTTGGCAGCATAAACAATGCAGGCAGCACACTTGTCCTGTGACCATTTGCATTGAAAATGAAGACATACGTCATATTAGAGGAAAAACTAATACGACTGTGATTAGAAAGCAGTTTTCCTTTAGTCGACTCGGCGGTGCTAAACTCATCACTTGGAAGAGAACTCTCGCGGATTTAGCGGCTGCGGTTTAACGTTGCGCAGCGGTGCAACAGATTACCCAAGTCCAGACAGTTTGGTTGCCAAACCTAGTAAGGCAGTGGCGGTATGTAAGGCTGTATTTAGTTCCATATGATTAACAGCAATGCTTGTTTCCTAAAGCTGTTTTCTTTGGAAATCAACCCACATAGCGATGCAAGCATCCGATCAGATTTAAAAGAAATTGTAAGAAAAAGAAAGTGCCTTTGGTGAACAACAGGATGCTGTAAAAGCATAAATGTTTTGGTTTCTGCATAAGTGACTTTATTGGCCTGTATTTTTCACCTAGTTGTGTAATACTGCTTAATCTGAGAGCACAGTAATATCATGTGTTCAAAATTGCACCTGTGTGTTTGCACATGTAGATCCATACATGCCCTGACATGTTTGTGCTTGTGGCACAGTGTGCATGTACAATTTGGCAGGCTATTTAAACTGAAAAAAACCCAGTTCTAGTCTTCCAGGGTAAAAAAACCACCATTATTTCGTTAGAGTAATCGAGAAAGAGATAATTATCTCTACTGAAGACAGATTATACTGTGGTCATTGCTTTTCAAGACAGAAAAAAGACATGAGCCATAGGCTGGAGGAGCTAGAAAGAAGTTTGTCCTATGAACAAGGTATTTCTTTATCATTCACTGTGAAGCTTCTTCCATTTTTATCAGAAGCTGGTGAGGTCTTGTCAGAGGCAGGAGATTAGAGTTCATGGGCTGAAACTGGTCATTACAACTTTTAAATAGGGAATAATTTGACCAAAAAATGGCAACTCTGTTATCCCCACGCTTTAATGTCTTTCTTTCCAGTGGCAGTTCCTGTCCACACTGTTGGAAATAAGGGGAAGTAGGTTTGTATTAAGCAGCTCAGTCTGCCTTTATCCTGAACAGGATCATGTGATGCTATTAAATATGATGCCAAACTCAAGCTAATAAGCCATAACAGAAGGCAAGGTACTTTAGTTCTGGCTCATGCTATGCCACTGCAAGCACAGAATCTTGGGAAGGCTTGCTTATGTCTGCATGGAATGTGCCATGAGACTTGCACTCTTATGGAAGTTTAGTGCTTAATAGTCAGGACTTGTATCTGAATCTATCTCCAGGAGAGATTGTAAAAAGATTTTGATGTTTCTTAACCCACTTGATTGGAGGGTGAATAAGCATTATTAATAGATTTTGGTCTTCTGCCACTGCCTTTGAAGATACTTTGCAGACTTGTAGATCTATAAACATAATTTCCAATATCACTATCTGTAGTTTAAAAAGAGAACTGAATCAACGCATCTCAAAGTGTTTAAATGTATAGGGTGGATGTTAGGAGGAAGTTTTTCCCAGAGAGAGTGATTTGCCGTTGGAATGGGCTGCCCAGGGAAGTGGTTGGGTCACCATCCCTGGAGGTGCTCAGGAAAAGACTGTGTGGGGCGCTTAGTGCTATGGTCTAGTTGACTGGCTAGGGCTGGGTGCTAGGTTGGGCTGGATGAGCTTGGAGGTATCTTCCAACCTGGTTGATTCTGTGATTCTATGATTTGACTGATGACTTTTGTAGGGAGATAGGTCCCTGCAGATACATTTTATCACCTGAAAATTGTTTCACTGAAAGAATATAAAAGATAGAAGTACAAGATTTGACCAAACCCCAATAACTCTGAGGTAAGATTGGTAATTTTTGAGTATCTAAGATGGTGCACAACATTTTTGGGACAGTTTTGCTAATCAAAGATATATATGCCATCCTCCAGTGATTTAAAGTCTATGTGAACTCTCATGGGTTTGTATTATTAACATGACACTTTAGATGTTACTGCCATTAGCAAGGAGCAGAATAACTCTGGTTCTGTTCTCCCTGATTCATTATGCACCTCAGAGTGGAAGTAACGAAGTAGCAGTTTAGCTGTCTTTGGATGGGAGTGGATACTTTGTCAGCAAATAGTTTAACCTGTTTTAAAAATGCATTCAAATCACTTGTGTAATTCGAGGCTTACCACCATTTTTCGTGAGAAAGACAGATTTTATGGCAAACCAGGTAATGTTTCTAGCTGATGATAAACTAGACCAAGATGCCAAAAAACATGCCAGTCTCCTCAAATAATTGGGAGCTACTGTCTACTTGAAGTTCTTTGTGGAAACTCTTAGGCCATCACAATGTATGGAAATAATGCTGCAAGGTTTTTCAGTCCATAAACTACTACCTACCTAACTTCCTCACCTCCCAGGATCTTTGTGACTCAGTAATATGCTTTGTTTTCTACCATATACTCATTAGGAGAAGGTTGTTACTGCGTATTTTTACCAACAGAATGTTTTAATGTTGTTATTTACAGAGGATGACATTTGTTAGAGAGATTCATCTGGCTTTTTTTGTTTGTTTAATTTGCTTTGATGTATTAGATATGGAAGAGTAAGAACCACATTTTCGAGCTATAAGCCATATTTAAGAAACATAAATTTATTAGCAGCTTTCTCTTTTCCCTGAGGTACTGTGTATGACCTCTGAAATGTACAGTATTCAGCCCTTCTGAATACCCAACAATTTTGATGTAGATTTCTAAACATCAGTTTAATTCCATAAGTATGTTTGCACAGTTTGGAAGTATTGACCTGACTTTTTTCTATGGTTCCTTATTTATTTTAATAGCTGCAGAGTGCTCTATCTCCCCTGTCATTTTCAGTAGATTCAAAGGAGCAAACATCTTCCACAGCTAGTAAATCTCAAAGCCTTTATCAACGTGTGGGAAATAAGTGTTGCCTCAGACACACTTACCCTAGGATGGGATTATTGCTTAAAGATGATAATATTGTGGAATAATCCTTTTATAAGTATTCTCTTATAAAAAGCCATTAAAAGCCTTAAGAAAGCTGCAGATATGAACCTTTATTTCAGCTGTAGAAACATATACTTTAAGCTTTAAGTTCTGCAGTTCCATATAATATCAAAATTGATTCATGCCTGTGGTTGGAAATAATTTTTAATACTAAGACATTAATTTAATTTTTTTCTTATTATTTAGAAGTAAAGAATGCAGCTAGATCAAGTTATCCAAAATGTTCAGATCAATTCAAGAATGCAACTACTAATGCACTGGTTGGTGCCAAGCCCACTGAAGGAATCTCGGAACCCGTTCCACTTGTTAATAACCGTAAAGGGAGCCTCTTCCTACCCAACAACCCCTCGCTGCTGCAACTTAACTCAGAAAGTTCTGTTGACCAAGGAAAATCTACCTACTGTAGATTGCAAAGGGCACTCAGCTTGCCTGTAAAATACCACTACCGCTCCCAAAAGCCTGGGTTGAACCAAGATCTCCGTAGGTAGCCCCGTAGTTGTATGCATAAGGCAATACAGATTGGTTTGTGCATGGTTTTGCAGTCTGTTTTCAATCTGTGACATTACTAATGCTCTGTTAAGTGCTTACAGATGTGGGTTTCTCAAGATGTGGTGATTAATAAGTTAATTGAGACAGCTAGTCAACTAATGTTTCTGAGTGGTTTGTGCTTCACCTTCATATGGCTTATTTGCTCTGAAGGGTTTACAAGCTAGGCAGAAGGAGTTTACCAGGTATTCCAGCCTGTGTGATGTTCAGTAACATGAATGTTATTTCCAGTTTCTGGTCCAAAGAGCGGTGTCTGTAAACTGTTCTGCTGGTGACATGGGAGAGGCAGTGAAGGAGACAGGTTTATTTAGAAAACAGCAACAAAATAACGAAGAAAAAAGTTATGAACTTGTCCCCTGCCTCTGAAAGGCATTCCCTGTATTTTGCTTGAAAAATGGAATGAGGATAAAAGTCAAGTCATATGTTGTTACAGATGTTCGGTTCCACATTAAGGCTGTAAAAATTATCAGCGCATCTTAAATCAATTCATGGAACATAGTCTGGAGGTTATGTCATTGAAATAATGAATTATCTTTACTCAAGAATAAGCAAACATGTTAAAACATCAATGTAACTTTAAACTCCGCCATAAACTGGAGCATCCGAAGCCTCGTTAGACTCGCCTGACATTTTTCTAGCACAGAGTCTTCCTGGACTGCAAAACTATTAGATTCTCTGCCTGTTAGATGAGGGAGCACTGGATTGTTACCAGAGTACGTTAAGTGTTATACTTAGGGATGTGCAAACAAGGTCTTGGTTTTTTTTCTAGTTCAGAGGATTAAGTTCAGTTCTATAAAATGATGTGTCCAGTTCTTGAACTTATCTGCAATTTTTATGAAAGCTGGTAAAGAAAGCCTGCATAAAATAATGTGACTGTATTTTAATACAAAACCTGTAGCATAAAGACAGAAAAAATGACTAAAAATGATGACTCATTAACAGAAGCACTAGGTCAAACATACAGCTTCAGAGCTGAGTTGTCATATACCACAGGCCATTATTCAAATGCAGTTGTCTTTCATAAGAACAAGCAAGTTTAAGACTCCTTTTTAAATCAATGCAGGCACAGGGACCATGAAACTAAAACGATATTTTATGGCTTTACTAAAAATTTTGCTAGATCTGTTTCTTTAAATATGCAGGAAGTTGGTAAGAATATCTGAAGGACAAGAATTAAGTATGTTTTATATCCTACTTACTATTAAGAAACCACTTGTGATTTATCATTGCAACAAGTTTTGGGAACAAAGCCTTAAGTAACGGTGTCCATTATATACCATTCACATATTTCAGCTTCATGGATTCCCTTCTCTCATTCTTAGGGAGTCACGTTTCTAAGTTGCAGGTTCCCTGTAAAATCTGCTCACAGATCTCATTGTGAAACAAAATCTTCTTGGGATGTGATATGATTAAGATAGATCACCTTTTACTGCTGCAGTCATAATAAATGCCCTTCTTGCTTAAGCAAAGCATTGCATTAGCACCAAATTGAGATCCCGTAGAAGGCTTTGTCCTAACAGGTATTAACTAATGAGTCACATTAACCTTAGACTTTCCAGGCATGGTTTGAATATGACAAACACACGCCTTATTTATTATAAATACAGTTATCAAAAGTGAGTGCAGACTGTTAGGAATCTAGTGCTACAAATAGTTATTCAGGGTGATTACTAGTAAGGCTTTGGGTTTTTAATTGGCTAGCAGTGTAGCACCACCTGGTAGGACTGCAGAGCAAAAAATGGTGGACCATCTAGTACAAAAGGTCCTTAGTGTTCTAACTTTTGGTATTTAGAAGGCTCAAACAGCAGTCTTATTAAATAGGTAAAAACTTGGGAAAGTACCATATTTTAATAGTAGTTACTCTTCTTCATAGAAATATTTCTGGCTATGATGTGGTCTACAGTTGACTTGTGTTAATGTAAGATTTTGCAGGTGGTCCTGATGGCTATATGTGTCACTTAAACTGTTAAAATAGTACAACAATACACTTGACTTCTAGTGCAGCACTGCATCTCTTGACAAATATTCTGTAGCCCCATGGTAGCAGGATAAATTGAGTGAAATTTAGAAATATTACTACCAAGAGAGCAAAACCTATCAGTTGTAGGCGGTTTCTGGAAGTCAAATTTTTGCGTGCTTCTTGTTGCTTTGATCTTTTATGTGGTGGATTTACAGATGGGAACTGAGTATTTATATCCTATAAAGAACAAGAGAGCACACTGTATGTCTTGAAAGCAGCCTATTGTTTGTGTGGAATAGTATGCAAAGAACTTTTTGATAGGCACCTTTAAAACAAGACTAGGCCATTCCCAAGAAAGTGATTTGCAGAGGGTAGTCTGCATTTTCTTAGGGTTGGAAACAGAAAGATATTACTAACAAAATAATTCCATGCGTATTCACTTCAGGTTACAAACAGCTAAATACTGAAGTGATCTAGTTTAACCCAAACATACTGTTAAAGAAAGAAATCACTTTGTGTTTTTGAGAGTGTTCAGCCAAACAAGGAATGGTAGTTGACTAATCATCAATAAGCATAAAAGGACTTTGACTTGGAAAAAAGGGAAAGTTGACCGATAATGAAGTGGCTTTTTCTTTAGTGATGCTGCCCGAGACGGAAAGAAGTTTAATGAATCCTTGTTAGGCAGTCATTGCTCTGATCTAAGAATTACCATGCTTTGGGGCATCTATTCTGCAGTTAGATTTTGATATTTTTTTTTGGGGGGTGGGGGGAGTGGGCAGTGTTTCCTTTTGTTTTGATTCCATTGATGTGTTAGGTGGTGCCAGGTCATTTTAAAAGACAGCGCATCTGTCTTTTCAGGGTCCAGTCCTTTGGTCATGACCAAGACAAAACGAAGTTCCATAGCAGACTTGGGCAAACAGACAGCCATGACAGGCCATAATCCAGTCTGTAATAAAAAAGTGTCAGAAGAGGGTTATAGAAGAAGGATATTGCTTATTTTCTCCCCAGATGAGACTGTGCCAGATGAAATTTATCCAGGTTTTGTTGTTGTTCCTATGTAGCTCATTGCAATTAGAATTTTTTTCCAGCCCCTGCTTGTACACTCCTAATGTGTATTAAGCTCTTTTTAATGTAGCTACTACTACTGCTACTAATCTCTTTCCTTTTAGCCGTAAAGTAACAGCTTCCTAGGCATCAGCTGTATTATCTTCTAGTTAATTTTTCAGATGGCAATAGATGAGAAAACCCATTATTTCTCCTTCCTTATGTTAAAATAATTCAGCATTAGTGTGAATTTGTGAAAACAGGCATAGGATAATTCCCTTTGATAGCACATGTAAACTTTTTGCACAGATTATCAAGTGCTGTAACAATCTTGTAACAGTGAAGATGATGGTTAACTCTTACAGATGAGTTATTAGGAAGCTGCCCTTGTTTAAACAGTACATCTTGTGACGTAGGTTATCTGCTAGTAGCTTATGATTGGCAAAACCCTAAATGATTTTACCTCTGGAAATTGATCTGTCATTGAAAATGCACCTCATCCTTGTTAAAAGATTGCATAACACATGCATCCTCTGTTACACAGGTATTGTCTTCCCACTTCCATTTAACCTCATTCTGTTCACTCCTGTTAAAATTCCCTTTTGTGAGAAGGGCAGAACGATGAGGTCTGACTTGTGCTGGAGATCCGTGCACAATGGCAGGCTGCATTCACATTCCCAACTAACTGAATCATTGAACATCAAGGCATTGAATATTTCACATCTCTTCGTGAAGACTCTGTTGTTTGGCATGTGAGGAGCGAGAACCAACTGGTGTCTAGTTCGTTAGCAGAAGCAGGCTGGCAGCTGTTACGTTGGCATTACAAATAGTACTTTATCTTTCTGGGAATATAGCAGAGCACTAATTCTACTTTTCTGTAGCACAGATTAACTGAAAATAACTCTTAAGAATAACCCAAATGCGGTTCCCTCGCCTTTGTTTTTGAAGTATGAACCCAATTTGAACGCCTGTGTTCAAACCCTGGTATTCTTCCCTGCTTCTCCTTCAAACCAATCTCTTCAACTAACTTGTATTTGACTTCTATTACTGTTGGGCCTGTGTTAGCAATGAAGTATCAGTGCGTGAATGGACATAGAGTGTGTGTTCTTTGGTACTTCACTTGTACTTCGTATTGCACTTAGAGCGGTACTTAATCTCATGAGTCCCTTGTATTTCCAGTTGAAGATGAGCAGCCGTCCACACTATCGCCCAAAAAAAAGCAGCGCAATGGAGGCATGCGGAATTCGCCCAACTCTTCACCCAAGCTGATGAGGTAAGTCTGTTAGAAACTCATATCTTCATCTCCTTTCTTCCTTCCTTCCTTCCTTCCTCCTCTCCTCCCCCTACATCAAAAATAAGGGGAGGGGGTGGAAAAAAAGATTGTTAGATGGTTTCTGAAAGGCTGAAGTATTTATTCTGTCAGCTTGTCAGCAGTTAATGATAGAGCTGAAAAAAATTCTGTCATGAAAAACAGTTTGAAAAGCTGTTTGAAAAATACATAGGCTTTAAAGTCTTAGCTGTCACCCTGTCCTGTCCGTGTGTAGTTCTTAAACAGCAGTGGCACTAATGATAGCACTAACCAATCAGGGGAACTCATGTGGTTAGTTTGCCTTAGGCAATTCTCTTTTTGTCGGATTCCCTCTGAGTACTGTTTTCTGTACTTAAGGCCATATGTGAGATGTATCATCACAATCAAAAATGAACCTGAATATTACCTTCCTTTTATCCTGTCGATTGAAATCAAATTTCTGTTAATTGATTTAGACTGATAAAAAAGTCTAATAATCTATGTACTTGCCAAAGCAAAGTTCAAAACTAATGCAGTTTTACTGGGGCTAAAAGCACATTAATTATGAAATACAGGGATTTTTAAGGGGGAAGTGTATACTCTAAAAGTGGATGATAAAAGTATCATCTTGTTAGTGATGTTTTTCCCCCGTTGCTACGTGCACATGATTTTACACCTGTATGCCTTTGTGTTATTATGGAGTTTCCTTCCACAGGACAGATTGCCTCTAAGAGATTTGTTAAAACTCTATAACTACATCAAGAAATTGGAGTCTATTAAAATAATATGGCATTTGCATTCTTTCTCGCTGTGCTCCACCTTTTGCTTGCTGAAGGGAGTCAGAACATGGTCAGATGGGGGACATGGATTTTTCTACAAAGAGGCTGCTTCTGCTCTGAGTTTGCAAACTGAAAATTCCTAGGCTAGAATCTGGGTCCATAACTGTATCCAGAGCTAAGTGCCACAGCAGAGATTTTCCAGTTCATGTGTGTGTATGCACAGGAAAATGTAAGCTTATTTACATATAAAACCAGAAAGGTTTGCGTGGTTTGGGGTTTGAGTGTCTGCGTAACTGTTAATTGCTGTGCATTCACAGAGTGAAAGAAGTTAATATGAACATGGAGTTCCTTCCATATATAAAACTGCTCACGACTTTTGTTTCGTTGTTGACGATGATTTTATTCTTTAATTGTTCTGGATACAGCCAGTTAATAGTCCCGTCTGTATTTCAGCACGTAGAATGACATTTGCTTTGACCACTTACAAAAGCATCCATATTTCTTCATTGTTACCACAATACAGGGCACATTCAAGGACCTAACTTCTACTAGTCATCTTCATCTCTGTTTAGACTGCAGAACCAGAATTGGGATTGATTCACACAGGAAAATGCACCCAGATGTGGATTTTTTTTTTCCTATTGACCATCTATTTCTCTTAAATGTATCATTAAAAGTTCTCTGTCTTCCTGTTAGCTCAGCTTTGCCCATATGACAGTGATTTACATGCTTGTTTACAGTTCATGAGGAAGAATAATTCAAACATTCTGGCAAGCTTCTCATTTTTATGGTGCCAGTTGTCCTTCTAGCATTGTTTTCAATTGACTTACCTTTGGACAGCACTCTGATCCGGTGCTAGTAGTTTTAACCGCTTAAGAGTTTTAAATATGTGGCAGATTTCCCCCCTTAATTTTGGGGAAGTGGAAATAAAGAGAGGGAGAGAGGGAAAGAGCTGAAACATTTGGAGCTGAGCACACTGTCCCTGTTTGCTATGTAAAGTATGCCTCATTTCTTTGATCTCGAGTAATAATAATTCTGGGGAGTTACACTGTTTTCATACGCTTCAAAGCTGTGTCAAAGTTTTGCTGCTTAAGGGTACTTCTTTATTCTATTGGCTCTTGGGTACTGAGATGACAGGTCCTCTGTACTAGGTGCAGGCTTTTTCAAGTCATAGCCTTCAGCAAAACATCAAATTACCAAATACAGGGTAACATACTTCTACACAAATGCCTTTCCTGTAGATATATTATACCATATATATTAAATACTTTAGTGTTACACGGTACATTTTATGTGCAATAGAAAGTGATGGTTTGAGGTAGCCTTAGGGGTACTTTTTTTCCACAAGCAGAAAAAGCTAGTGTATACTGTATCAAGTATGGTTTTTACAGGACTTTCTGCCCGAAGGCCTTTGTAAATAAGTAATGATCAACAGATTGGCTGTGGGTTTTTGAAAAGCATGCCTGTGTCAGTTTGCATGATGGGGGAAGATTTTCAAAGTAGAGCCTGCTTTCATTGCCTGCTGAAGAGGGACTGAGGGAGAGTAGTCATCCTGAGCCTGAGCTGTCTGCTCAGTAGCACATCAGAATTGCTAAACACAGGTCGAGCAGCGACTGGAGAACTTGCCAGGCTTCCCAATCCAGACATTGTTTTCTTCCTCTTCACCCTTGCTGCTAAATTTATTCACCAGCTTCGCCTTGGCACCCTCAGCCCCTCCCCAGACCAAACTGTCTCTTTGTCTTACCCTTTATCTACGCTGACTAAACTTTAGTTCAGGGTGCTAAATAAGACAAAGTGGATTGAATCAGAGAAGAGCTCCGTTAAGCTTTGTGTGTAATGGCCAAACGCTTTTCTCCTTTCAGATAAACAAAGGTGGGCTGTATTATCTGCTGTTTTGTATCCTTGTAAATTACCTGAAGTGACAGGTACTTGCTTTCCTGCCCAGAAATCTTTAGTGTGTGTCAGCTGAAAGTGCACAAGAGGTAAATCAGCTAAAGCACTGTCATGTCTGGAGCTGATATTTATCTTTGCAATATTTTCCCTAAATTTACTTTAAAAGCTTCTTTTCAAAGCCGTCTTCACCCCTGTCCCTCCCACAGAAACAGCTGGCTACTTTACAGGCCTTTGTTCAGCTGTGGTCCTGAATCTACAGAAGACCTGGAGAACAAAGTCTGCAACACGCAAAGGAGGAGTATGTGGAAAGCTAATTTGTAAACCGTAATCAGAGCTGTGACTTCAGCCCTGAGCAGCCCTATAGTTGAAGTAGTGTTGAAAGTGCTCTGTAGATTTTAGATTCCCATGATGGTAGGGTCAAATCAAGGAAGAAGTTTTAAATCATGAGATAAAACTTTATGACTGGAGTAGAACAGAGAACAGAAGCTGTATCTTAGGAATTCCCTGGGACATCTTGACAGGAGATTGCAGAGTTGCTTATTTAGACTTGGTCAGAATGTGGGAATTTTTGAGATTTACTCACACATAAGTAGAAATTCTGTTGCCAAATATGGTCCAGATGCGTAGATGGAAGGCATCTTTTCGGTGTCATCCTTTTGATGTTATTATCTCCAAATGTCGATAAATTAGCAGCTGAATAATTAGATGATAGGCATACAAATGTTCTTGGTGTGCAGATGGTCTAGATTCACACTTACACAGTCACTGTTCGAACTGAATCCCCCATCACATCGAATGACATGAGCAGAATCACACTGATGCAACACAGAAGAACCCAGTCAATCAAAAATGAATCCTTCCAGTTCCAACTATAGCTACAACTGCAAATTAACTTGAAAAATGCTCTACATTGTCATGCTTATTTCTATCTAGTTTACATCAGCAGAAGTCGATCCCATTAAAACTACAAGGATGTGGGTATCATTTTAAAATTGCTGAAGCTCCAACAGGGAAAAAAAAATGGATCCTTCTGCTGTGGAGATGTGAACAGAAGGGCATCTCTTCCAGTAAGAAGTAAAATCTAAATAGCAAGTGGAAAGAATAGGAAGTAAAGCTGTGAGTAGCAGAGTAATCACGCATCAGGTCTCTCTCTTCATGGAGAAGAAAAGTAGAACCATTTGGTGTCTCTGGTGCCATGCAGTGATATCAGATCACTTGTTCATCATTTCACAGTCACAGGTTTTGCTGCATGTTACTGACGAACAGCCATGTTAAAAATAAGGTGGCTATGTTGCCTGAATATCAAATAGCAAAGCTAGCTTAAAAAAAAAAAAGAAGTGTCATTTTGGATTCCAGAATGACCAGTAAAAATGTGAAAAGCCCTGGATATGAATCAAAAAAGCCACTTAAAAGGATTGTTGCTGGGGCTCAAGTCTGCACTTACTGCTCTAGTAGCTGCTACTGCATGAGTGGAATACACTGACTTGAAGGAAATGTCAGCCCAGCTGAGTCAAACTACCTCTTAATGCAAGAACAAATAGCATATGACAGGGCCCAAGGGGCTTGAAGAGCAAACAAATAGTTTGTCCCTGTCCACTCTGAAATGTAGTGGTGTAGTTGACATAGGCCTCTAGACAAGTAGCATACTCAGCAGAGGGTCATTATCATTAGTGTCCCCGATCACATAAGAATCAGAGGCATCAGAGGACGCTGGGTTTTCAGTGTGTTGCCAAGGAGGATTTTGTAAGCCTGAGGATTTTCCTTGACCAAGGATCTAAAATAATTCGTGACCACGCGATAAAGCTTGTGCAGAGACTACCAAGACCCAGCTAAGTGATGTGGGGAGCAGTGAGCTTTTAGGCACGTGTTTCCATAAACCTAAGGAGATTGTTTTTCTGAAGGTGAAGGGACACCTCCTGTCTTTTTTTCCTGAAGTTGTGTGTAGTACCCTTTGTGTATGAACAGTGACTGTGCACATTTATCTCTTCATCTGCCCACCCAGCTACATACACTCAAATGTGCGCACACGTTTCTGCTTCTGCTGCTCAGGGTGAGTTTGTTTTGCCCCTGCCATTGTGGTGCTGCCCTTCTGTTAGCTGAAGCTGTGAGCTTTCTCACAGGAACCAAAAGGGTCTAGAGGGGCACATTTCTCAAGCAAAACCTGGCGAAGTAAGTTTGGTCTGATCGCTTTCCATGACTCCCATAAACAAGGCACATAGGTAAGGTTTGGAGAGGTGAAAGCTCACTGATTAACTGCAGTAATGGGGGTTTATTTATATCCCTCAGCCGCGGAGGTTTCCATCATGTTACACTCTCTGTTAAGGATTTGCGAGGCTGACTTTACAGAGTGCTAAGACGCAATGATAACTAAGCTGCAACACAGCAGGTATTTAATTGCACATTTCACTTCCTGATTCTGTTTTACAAGTCCACTACAACCAACATGAGCAGCAAGAGTAGTAGCTCAGTAATCACTATGTTATCTTAGGCCTGTTCTTAGCAAGGTTGTAGAATGAAATGGTTTGAATGATAGGAAGCAGTGTACGTCAGGCCTCTGACTTTTGCTACCATTGGTAGTTGTGTTACAAACAGAATGCTATCAGATTTTGGGCTTTAGAGTAATGTGAAACCTTGCATTAAGTGTTTTTGAGTTGAAACAGTGTCAGGAAACAAAAGAGTAATTTTCCAGCATTAAAAATCAACAGGGCTTTTTTAATAAAGTTCAGGTTAACGAGGCCCAGTCAGATCAAGGCAAAAGAAAAAAAAGAGAGAAAATCTTTTTAGCTTTAAACTGGATTTAAAGAAAATAGTGAATTCTTACAAACTTTGCCTTGCACAAGTGGTAGCTTTTATCACCAAGGAACAAAGGTTACACACTTCATTTAAGTGGCAAACTCCAGTCCTGTGTTTTATGATGCCACTTAACTGTGTGTTTATTTTTTACATTTTTTTTTCAGATCCCTCAAATTTTGCTAGTTCTGCAGCTTGTGTAGGTATAAATAGGAAATATTAAAACCAGAACATGCACTGGCTGTGTGCCTCATCTGTCCCTTACTAAACTGCTTATATAAAAGTTCTGGAAGTTAACTATTTTGTTACTCTTCTGTGTGAGAGGAGTCATACTTCATAAGCATACTCTGAGCATGTCCTGACTTTCATAAGCAAGATTCTTACAGTCAGCAGCTCCTTACTAGTGTCCTTAGTGGTCTTGATAAGTGAACATGAACTCTTCACTAAGGCTTTCTGAAAAAAACAACTTCAGCAACATCTGAGCAGAGCAAGAGGGAAGGAAGGAGAATTGTCAGTATTCTTAGCACTGTAATTCAGCCCACAAGCTAGCACAAGGCACTAAGTACCAACCAGTATATTAGATGTGTTTTTCTTCGTAGATTTAGGGGGGAAGTCAGATAGCATGGACCAAAATTAGGATAGCTTCTGTATATCTGACAGTGAAAATACCTAACTGTAAGCTGCATGTTTTCTCTCACTTGTGCTGCTGTGTTTTCATCTCTAAAGCCCAGTGCGCCTGCACACTGAGTCTTCACAAATTTCACTGCTGATTAACCTGTGAAAGGGAAGATGAGTAAGAGAGTGTCATTAGTGTAACACACGTAGGCAACAAATTCTCATTACAACTTAATGCCATCTACACCGACTGCAGAGGGTCACAGGGAATGGCTAATGGTAGCCGACAAATGTTGGGTGTATTAGTCACAAAACATTTGCTGAATTCCATCAGAATGTCGTGACAACCTTCACAGCTATTCCCAGCGAGCTTCTGGAGTCAGTGGAGTTTGCCTGTGACAAGCCGTCACTCTATCTTGGTTGAGCTTTATAGCACCAGTCAAAGCAGTCAAAGAAGATTGAAGTGACAGAGGCCCACTGAGTAAATAGTGAAACATGCAGCACATCATGAAATATTCAGACGGGGTGTAAAAGCTCTAAATGCTTTTTCAATTATTAGCACCTGCACTGGCTGCATGCATCTAACACTAACAGCATGTTAATTGCCACAATTTGTTAGGGTGGCGGTAGGAGAAATTTCAAAGGCCTGAGACATTCTCTAGCATGCCTTCAGTTCCTATCTTACCTTCAGCAACCCAGTCCTTCCTCCTACACTTAAGTATGTCTGTGCCTATGCTTACAAACACACATCCAGCTACAAAGACTCACAGGTCCCGGTCTACACACAAGGTCAGTGTCAGGACTCAGTGTCTTGAGCAGGAAAGTGCTACACATCTCTTTGTTGGCAAAAGCTACCTGAGAAAAACGTAATTACAGACTTAAACGTGGCTTAAAGACAAGTGGTGGTTGGGTTTGGTGGATATTTTGCAGTCCATTTTGTATCAAGTTAATTATTGGAGGGCAGAATACTGCTTTCAGAAACAGAATGTTATTTTCAAACAACTCCGGGGTCCCCACTGGCTATACACAGTATTCTTGTCCCCAGTGTTCCACATATGGTGCAATTCCACTTTAGATAATGAGGCTGTATTGCTCTAATTCTCAATTACATATGATAGCAAGAAGGTTAAGACAAAAGTGACAGAAGAGGAGAGCACACTAAACAATAGTCATGTAATAAGGCAGACGTTTGGCCCCAGATGGTCTTTTCAGTTTTGTCCATCCCCAGTCATTACTCAAAAGATTCAAAAGACTCTAAGTAAATAAATGTGAAGTAGTTAAAAGTAGGTGCTCTTTAAAATGTAACGTTGATTTCCTTGCAATAGGTTTGCTGGAAGTGGGATTTGCAGTTTTGCTTTAGGCTGTTGTCTTCCAGGCACGCTTTTTGGGGTGGCGGCTGTAGCATGGCATTTAGTGTCGTTTTCAAGTTTAATTGATCATAAGTGGCATTATATGCTCTTCAAAACCTTGAAAAGATGGTATTTTGCTCCTCATTTTAAGTCATGCGTATGTAATATCTGCCATAAGAACCAGAGAAGCTCTTTTTCAACTGCGGTTAGGGAAGCTTTTGCTTCTTTTCTACCACTTGTGTCTTTTACTAGCCGCAGTGACCAAATGCTTTGGTAATTGTAAGCTGTAAGAGCCAGCATCTCAATTAAAACCTATGGATTTTAATTGATTGGAGATGGTTTTCTCCCTATAGTTTGGTTTTTCTCAAGCAAACGACTTTACAGCCCTGGAAAACATGGTAGCTGCGGCACTGATACAAGCATTTCTACGGTAACCTGCTAATGTGACTCAAGCCTGGCAGGACACGGCCATCTGCAAGGGTGAGGGGGGCAGAGAGGCTCATGAAACGTTCAGTCCATGATTCAGCTGTAAGGGCAAGCACCGTAGTGCTTTGTGTAATATAAATTTTAATGGGAAGAGGGTGTCCAAACCCCTTAGGCAGATGTGACAGCCCTGGCCTCTGCGTGTCTGTCTTAATTAATTTCTAGTATTTGCAAAACAGGATTAGATCATCAGTTTAACTGGAGTGTTTGTGTCCAAAGGAGTAATACTATCATAGTACTATAGTACTTCATAATGCCCCAGAGAAGGGCAACAAGGCTGGTGAGGGGCCTGGAACACAGACCCTATGAGGAGAGGCTGAGGGAGCTGGGGTTGTTTAGCCTGGAGAAGAGGAGGCTCAGGGCAGACCTCATTGCTGTCTACAACTACCTGAAGGGAGGTTGTAGCCAGGTGGNNTATTCTATTCTATTCTATTCTATTCTATTCTATTCTATTCTATGCTATTAAGTGACTGCATTTTTATTAAAGACAAACAAACTCCAAAGAACAATTCACTTTTGAAGTGCACAAGCCAGTGTGTCTCCTAACATTTGAGGAGAAAGTTCAGCCGTAGTAGTCAGTGGTTTTCAACCTCTGTAGACGTCGTCAGGAATCGCGTCACCGAGATTGCAAAATCATCGATTAAAGGCAGATCAAGACAGAAGCTGATGCCAGAAGATTTAAATTGAATGAGCACACTTACGTGTGCTTATTACAGATTCTGAAACACCAAGCGTGGTTGCTCTTATTGCAGTTCTCTTCTCGGGCAGTAACCCCTTCTCCTGGAGCAGAAGTGGTACAGTTGTATCTGCTAGCATAGTTGTTGTGTGTCCCATCTTGTTTGCTTCTTTCCAGCTCCCGCTTGATGTACTTAAAGCAGTGAAGCAGGGGATCTGAGTAGCTTGTCGTGTCACAAGTAACTGCATTGCAAATAAAATTGAATAACATCTTTGAAATCACACATTGTTACCTAAAGCTTCAATAGGAAGTTGCATCTGATGATTCACATTCTTCATCCCTCTCGTGGCACTGGTCTCTTTAAAGCTAGATGACCATAAAATATAGTATTGAGGTAAATGTCCAATAAATTCTTGGCACAAGCTACTTTGAATGCTCCTTTTTAGTACGCAAGTCTTTTACCCAAAAGAGAACTATGCTTAGAGTACGAGGCACTGTAAGCACTCACACACTGAAAATTACCTCAGGCCTCATGGCAATTGACCAAAATTGAATGTCAGATATCTGTGATTACCAACTCTGTTGTAATTTTTGTGACTGAAATTAGAGTATTGCTAAATACTCATTTGTGTGAAAGCTTCAGATCTATTTAGTTTTAAATCTAAGAGCAGAAAAAAAACACTGATTAGAAAATGAAAATGTAGCATTTTTTTACAAGTTGATTTATTATAGTTTCTCTGATGAAGGGAAAGGGATAAAAGAAAATTCTTAATCCCTTCCTGTCTATATCTGATTCTTGGAAGGGGATCAGTGAACTTTGCTTTTGTTTCAGTGCTCAGCTAGGAAAGCTCATGGAAGAATGTCTTGTGAAAGATTTGAATAAACACCAAACACAAAACCCAAGAGAGAGTAAAAACATTTCTCAGTGAATCTTCTCCTGGAGATTCCTGACCTTTTGACAAATTTTATTTTGAGGTAGTGGAGTCACTGTCCCTGGAGGTGTTCAAGAAAAGACTGGATGAGGCATTTAGTGCCATGGTCTAGATGACTGGATAGGGCTGGGTGCTAGGTTGGACTGGATGATCTTGGACCTCTCTCCCAACCTGGTTGATTAGTTGTAGCCAGGTGGGGGTTGGTCTCTTCTGCCAGGCAACCAGCAATAGAACAAGGGGACATAGTCTCAAGTTGTGCCAGGGGAAGTCTAGGCTGGATGTTAGAAGGAAGTTCTTCCCAGAGACAGTGATTTTCCATTGGAATGGGCTGCCCAGGGAGGTGGTGGAGTCACCGTCCCTGGAGGTGTCCAAGAAAAGCCTGGATGAGGCACTTAGTGCCATGGTCTAGTTGACTGGCGAGGGCTGGGTGCTAGGTTGGACTGGATGATCTTGGAGGTCTCTTCGAACCTGGTTGATTCTATGATACTATTCTATGATTCTATAATGCATGTGTTAGCTGTGAAGAAATAGCCAGGGCAGAACACCTCTGAATGTCTCAACATAAGTACAGCCTTCAGATGAAATCCTGTCCATGGCTGTAGACCTTACAGTAGCAGATGTAACTATGAACAGCAAGGAACGTCCTATGAACAACATCGACAGTTAGGTTTCAGCCAAAACTGCCGTGGCTGCAGCTCACTGATGAACAGAGTAAGAGAATGCAGAGTCTGTGTATTTTTCTAGAAATAAATAAATAAACACAAAAAAACCCAGCCAAAATTCCACAACAGACTCCTTTGGCACCAAGTCAGCTGGTGGGAGTGAGCCTGGAAAAGGGTCAGAGACTGCAGGTTGTCCCCTAGAGACTGCTGCCAGTGGGCTGATAGTGAAATGCACTGAACTGTCTATGTGGAGAGAATGTAAAAAAACTTTGAAAACATAGCATTTCTATTTCCAGATGAGTCATAGAATCCTAGAATCAGCCAGGTTGGAAGAGAACTCCAAGATCATCCAGTCCAACCTAGCACCCAGCCCCGTCCATTCAACTAGACCATGGCACTGAGTGCCTCACCCAGTCTTTTCTTCAACACCTCCAGTCTGATTTATGCCTTTTCCATGTAGTGTATTACATCTTCTAAAAGCATCAAAAGATTCTAGTTTAAATGGAACATTGCATTAATAGTTTCTCGAGTTCTTTTAAGGCACTTTCTGGGGAGTTGACCTTGTTTGAGTGAAATAAATGAACATTTTCCACTGATGTGAATGGATAAATAATCAGTGGCTATAAAATTACACAAATTAATCACTCTGATGTAATTAAAGATTATACCTGATTAGAGATTATGCATGCAAGCATAAATGTTTTAAGCATGATAATTGATCATATTATATTCAGGGTAAATTAACCTGTGTCATACACAGCGTTCAACAGTCTCTACTGCTTTAGTAGGCAATGCACAAGAGAGGTTCATGAAGTTGGCTCATATGCTTTAAAAGCAGCAAACTTTCCAGTTTTCATTGGTCAGCCAATATGGGCATTCCTTTAGCAGGCTGCAAAAGGCAAACTGCTTTAAATTTGGCTGTCTGTCTCAGAGTACTTAGCATGTTCCTGCACTGCAAATATTTTCTTCTTTGAAGCGTTAAAATTCTTTATCAGAATATTTCAAGCGTTCAGGACAAAACCTTAAGACTGTAATTTTGCTGGAATTCAAGATCTTAGGATTAATTTACCTCATGTCATGTAAACAGGGTCTTCCTTCTAGTGCTAATGTACAATGAAATCACTTATGGGTCCTCACTAGCATCTAAGAGTGTTGGAGTCGCTTAGTACTTCGCTTAGTGTTTGATTTTAGTAGATCAAGAACTAGATATGTCTGTGCCTAAATAACACCATCTTTTATTTGCTTCTCCATTGAGAAGCCTTGTGCTTTAAAATCTTACTGCAAAAACATTTTATTAGGAGGTTATTACAGGTAGAGTTATGAGAGAAAATGGACATTGTTGTTTGGTATTAAAATCATGTATTCCAGATGTGGGCATTTGTTAGTCGGTCTGCTCTAAAATGACATTCTGTTGAATCTTTAAAGGGCTTCAGTTTGGGAAAGCAAAATATGATTGGGCAAATTGCTAAAATATTTAAAGTGCAGCCTGTTAAAGCTTTTACTGCGAAGAGCATCATGTCAGAAGTTGTATGTGGTAAAAGCAAGTAATTGGCTTTCCATACTTATGCCAGTCAGTCAGCATGGGGTTCTGTTCCTATCCCTTCTACTTCATTGCAGAGGCTAATAGCAACTCTGATACTTATTTCAGAGGGGCGAGCCTGGAAAAAGAAAAAAGATGGATGTGGTGGTGTCAGAAAGGCCTGTTTAAAATTAGATGGTTATTCATGTAAAAGGAGTATAGAAAATCTTCAAAACTGCACCTAAAATTTAAAAATTAACTTTTTTTTCTCTTTTCAGTTTTTGTTTAAAAGTGCTGCATTGAAAGCATATTCAAGTGTAAAGATCCTTGTTTTTTTTTTTTAACTCTTATCCCTCTTCACACACAGCTCCTGGGATATCTTTTTAGCCATAATTCATGATATTTTTCACTTATGTTGTCCTCAACTTGTTTTTTCTCCAGGCATGACCCCTTGTTAATTCCTGGCAACGAGCAGATTGACAATATGGATGCCAATGTCAAAAAATATGACTCCACAGGGATGTTTCATTGGTGTCCAGCCAAGGACATTGAAAAGGTCATTTTGGTAGGTATTGATGTTGAGTTCTGCTTAAAAAGGTAGGAGTGATATCTAATGGATCAATAAGTTAATCTCTGCTATCACTCAGCCCAGCAGAGTGAAATCAGAAACAGTGTGGTGAAATCAATGATAACACTTTGGTTAAAGAATTACGATTATAGAAATCTGTATTCCAAGTGCAGCAATCCAAAATGCTCCAAAATAGAGAGTTTCTTTTCCATAAGGTGAAATTGGATTGAAATACATTGAAATGTTTACAATACCCCATTTATCTCTTCACACAAAGCAGCAGTGATTCCATACAGGCAAGTGTTGCTTTGCATTATCTCTTGTTTATTGATGTGAATTTGCTCTCTTAGAACTTCGCTCTCAATTCCCAACATTTCAAGATGCCTATAGGCCAAAGTAAGTAGTGCTGCAGCTCTGCCTTGCAAGCACACTGCACTTAGCCTAGTCGGTTGTTGTTTCATTTCTTCAACTGGAGAAACCATCAAACTGACTCAAGTTATTAAACATAATTAGAAAGCCTATCACACTCTGTTTTGCTCAGTGAAAGTTTGTGCCACTTGTGTTCGTGTACTCATACCTAAGGGTAACAAGAATCTGACTCCAGATCTTGTACGCAAAACTCATAATATTTGAAATGAACTCCCTGGTGGATCTTCACATTGTCGCACTTCATAAAGCTTTTCCTGAGCCTGCTCTCTTAGATTTTCCTGTGCTGTGGTTTGGCATAGCTGACAACAGTGATAGCCCTGGTTTTTCTTCTGGCAATCAGGGGTTAGAAGCTTGTCTTCACTTTTCCTGGGGCTTTTCTGTAATAACTGTGATGTTGCCTTGAATTGCAATATTGGTGTTTAAACGGTAAGGCAAGTAAATTCTAGAGACCAAGCTCTGAGTCTCTAGACTCAGTGCGACTGAGTTTGGCTGAATAGCTTTAAGTACTATGTGTTTATAAGTATTCAGCAGGCAAAGAGTGGCAACCCTACTGTAAAACACTTTATGCTAGAGATAGAAATCTGCCTTGAACACATTTTAGCCAACAATTTTTACGTGTTGTCCCATTTTGGGAAGTGCTGTGAAGTGCCCAGTTTGTCATCTCCTGGTGATGCCATGTCAGTTTTTCCCCCCTGTTGGCCTGTGAATCTGCACAGTCTGACCAAGTTCCTTCGATTTTGTGTAGTATCACCGATGAAGACACTGCTAGCAAAATGGTTTCAAACTCACAATCCACAGTTTATGTCTATGCACATATCCATGCAAATTTAATGCTGTCTTTTGAGACCATGCAAGTACAAATCATTACATAATCTAAAGATGATGGGGTGTACCAGACGTGCTGGAGGAAAGGGATGCCATCCAGAGGAACCTTGACAGGCTAGAGAGGTGGGGTCATGCCAACCTCATGACGTTCAATACCAGGTCCAGGGTACTGCATCTGGGTCAGGGCAATCCCAGACACCGATACAGGCTGGGCAGTGACTGGCTTGAGAACAGTCCTGAAGAAAGGACTTGGGAATGCTGATGGACGAGAAGCGCAATATGAGCTGCCAGTGTATACTTGCAGCCCAGAAAGCCAACCATATCCTGGGTTGCATCAAGAGAAGTGTGGCCAGCAGGTTGAGAGAAGTGATTTTCCCCCTCTACACTGCTCTTGTGAGACCCCATCTGAAGTACTGTGTCCAGTTCTGGAACCTCTATAACAAAAAAGATACAGACATGCTGGAACACGTCCAGAAAAGGGCCACAAGGATGATCAGAAGGCTAGAGCACCTCTCCTATGAGGACAGGCTGAGAGAGCTGGGGTTGTTCACTTTGGAGAAGAGAAGGCTCCAAGGAGACCTTATTTTGGCCTTCCAGTATCTGAAGGGAAACAAGAAAGCTGGGGAGAGGGACTTTTTAGAGTGTCAGATAGTGATAGGACTAGGGGGAATGAATCCAAGCTAGAGGAGGGTCGGTTTAGATTAGACATTAGAAAGAAGTTCTTCACCATAAGGGTGGTGAGACACTGGAGCGAGTTGCTCAGGGAAGTGGTGGAAGCCTCATCCCTGGATGCTTTTAAGGCCAGGATGGTTGTGTCTGATCTACTGGAAACTGTCCCTGCCCGTGGCAGGGGGGTTGCAACTGGATGATCCTTGAGGTCCCTTCTGACCCTGACAATTTGGTGATTCTTTGATACTTGATAATGCCTCGATCAAGATCTGTGACACTTGATAAGGCCTCTTCTCAAGATCTCTTTTGGCTGTGTGAGATTCCAGCTGTATCAGGTAGTAACTTCTTTTGGATATCACAGTGCACATGGCCACCTGACACTTTTTACATAATTTCTTTCTCAAGACTTGGTCTTTATCTTGTAAAGTCTGAGTATTCCCAGACCTATAGGAAAAGGCATGGGAAAACTTCACATACTTCAGTTTTGCTCATGTATTCTGCTGTTTGAAGGGTCAAGACCACTTTCTTGGTAATTTCCACAGAAAAAAATGAAAGCTCTTGTCTTTTTTAGCTAATGAGAAAACTTCTAACCAGACTTCCCATTCTTCTTACGTAGTGAAAAACACATTTTGTGATCTGCATTGCACACCATCATACTCCTAAAATTTAGTAGAAGAATGGATAGAGTGGATAAGTGAGAGGAAATGTTGCAGTTTACCATTGTCTTAGCTTCATTTGTTAGGAAAACTTCTCTGTAATGGTACTGAGTGTACTCGGCACTGTATCAGTGGATCTGCAGCATTCTGATGCAGTGCAGTAATGCTGACTGGCTCCAGAAATTAAGGTAAGTTTTTTCTGATGACTATTCAGTTGTCTTGGAGTTTGAGGTGCCTGTTAAGCTGACATCAGCACTGATGGAATTAATGCAAAAAATACTTCTATCCCTGAGACAAGAAGATAATTCTGAACATCATTCAGATGTTTTTCATGAGACTTTTTTCTTCTATGTGTTCAACTCAGGAATCCACTTGGCATGAAAAGTTAGCCTTGGTCACTATTTTGCACTCTATTTTTTTCTTTCTGATGGAAGCTTATGTAGTACAGTGGACATCCACTCTAAAGTAAAGCAGTGTAGAGTGTTCTTTGCTTCTAAGGATAGCAGGTTGTCATAAGACCTTTGAGAGAATATGGTCCTCAATTCACAAGTAAGTGTAATACCATGAAACCCTGGTAAGACCATTGAGTATTTACCTCTTCAGTTTCAAGCTGATTCTGAAAAAAGTCCCCAGCAGAGATTCATCACCTAGGACATGTTTTAGTTCTGCTTTCTGTTACCATTCTCATGACTAAAGGCATATTAATTCAAACTCTGTTCTTAGGTAAGACTGTACTTTGATTGTAACCCACCTTAATCTGTGTATGTAAAAACATAGGATTTGCAAACCAGAGTGAAATTTTCTTCTGCTGAGGGATAAATAAGGGTAAAATGAACGACTGTTATCAAGCTACTGCTTTGTGCATGAACAGTATTGATGGTTGTGTTTTCCTGGTTTAAGACTCAATATATGATTTAAGCTTCCCTTTGTTTCATTTCTCCCTTGTCTTTTTGTTTTGTTTTTGTTTCTTTAGACTCGAAGTGAAGCAGCGATGACAGTTTTAAGCGGGCATGTAGTCGTTTGCATATTTGGGGATGTTAAATCTGCTTTGATCGGATTAAGAAATTTAGTGATGCCTTTACGAGCCAGCAACTTTCACTACCATGAACTCAAGCACATTGTGTTTGTGGGTTCTCTTGAATACCTGAGAAGGGAATGGGAGACACTGCATAACTTCCCCAAGGTTTCAATCTTGCCTGTAAGTCCAAAGCTATATTATTGATACTTTGTTATTTAGGACGCCAGCTGGACAGATTCGTGTTGACTTTGATCTTAGACTTTTTTACTTTTGTCTACTTATAGGCCTGAGGACTTAGATTTTCCCTTTACTGAGTCTATGAAAACAGAGCCCTGTGAGACCTTATTAGAAGATGTTTGGTTCCTTGTCATCCTCATCGGATGAATTTCAGCCGTTATGCAATGCATTAGCTGCGTTACACGTTGAACATTGACTGGAGTGCACTGCGTGTAACCAGTTCTGGTGCTGTGATATCCCCGACAGAATGACAGTAGTTATTTATAATGTGATTTATACCCACAAAACCTGTGGGGAAAAAGAGTATTGTCGCTCTATCTACATGTCTTTTTTCAATAAAACTTCTTGTAAGCTGGGTTAATTTATAAGGGATATTGACATAGCACTTCAATTCAGAGTCCTGCCATCCTCATGTGTGGAAGTGCAGCAAAAACTCCAACTTTTTTGAAATCAATGAAAAGCTCCTATTGATTTCAGTAGGGACAAGCAGTAAAACCATAATTCAGAGGTCCTTTTTCTGCTATATATCATTAGCATTTGCTTATGTGCCCAAAATGTAGGAATGTGAGCTTCAGGAGAAACAAATGAAGCCCTCCAAGCTAGAGATCGTCATAGCTATAAACGACCCTCAAAGATGTAGGCAGGATGGAAATAAGCCCATAGTTTAAGTGTGAAAGTGAATGTTCTATACATTGCAAACTGAGGTTAGTTGGGATGTTTTTATCAGGATGAAAACTTCCCTATTCATAGTAATTGCATTTCTGAAGTTAAATAGATCGGTGATGGTGTAGCTTAGGCAGAACAGTTAGGAGAACAGCTATAGAGTGGAGAGACTGCCTTCGTTTTTTGACTAATTCAGACTGTAGATCTTTGTTACTGCTTTAGTCTTAGCCCTTAGATTTTTCTTTAAACTGATTCAATGGTGTCACAAGATTCTCTGCTGCCACAAAAAGAGTGTCAATATCAGATTTAGTCAGTTAATATCCCCATATTCCTGCCAGTCCCTTTTAGTTCCAGTCAGTGTGGAAGCTGAAGACTGGGGAATTAAGACTTAATTTAATGATACTGTTGAACTGTGTAGCAGAATAGGATCCAACTACTGCTTCCAAACTGTCCAGTATATAATGTGTATCTGTTATTTAATGCATATTTGTAAAGTTCTGGTTCTGAAATGTTGAGGAAATGTATTCCACCTTTACATTCCCCAATCAGTTTGCATCCAAATTTAGTGTAGTTTTGGAATAATTTCAACTTAACTTAAACAGTTGGTGAATGCACCTTTAAAAACACAGAACATATTAGGGAATTTCATCTTGCACAGTAATCAGGGATTCTGAAGACCACAGAGACTTCATTACTGCTCGCCTTCCTCCCCACCCACCCTCAGCCTATCTGGTTCAAAATGGTGATATAAGGTTAAAAAAGATCAACGTTTTTCTAATCTAATTATGCTAATTTAAAAGTCTACTAGAGTTTCTGAGATGATAACAGGAGGAATTATGTGTAAAGGGAAGCCACTCAGACTAATTTTCTGCTTCTCTCTGCTTTGGTTTACAAGGCAAAAAGTGCTGCTGATGTCTAATGGGGATGTGATTACAGCTGAATATAAGAATTTTTGTTTGTGTGTTTGTTTTAAAGGGAAATTTCATTTGTAGTCTATATTAAAAGAAGCGTTTAAGTCACTGAGTAAACTGTTAAGAAGTAGGCAAATGTCAATTTTAAATATCCTCAAGCAGCCTTAATTCTGTCCCTTTGCATAAAGTCATTAGGAGTAAGCCTTTAATTAATTACATGATTGCATATTATTTTCCCCCACAGGAATCCTGCTTCACTTGGTGCACAGTACAAATGCAAAGGGCAGAATTTAGGTGACAGGAGTAATCATATCCTAGCTTTTGAGCACTTTATAACTAAGTCAGATCTGTTTGACATATACCATTTTTCCACAAGGTTTCGTGTCTCAAATTATTGAAAGTAATGTGGAATAGTCAGGCTGGTATTTGAAACATCTTAGATGGTAGTCTCTGAATCAGATTTGAGCTCTGTCTTCACTTTGCACATATTAAATTCACTTTTGCATTGAGTATTCTCAGGGGAGTTCAGATGTTACACTGTGAGTGATCAAGAGATGGAAGAGTAGGGTCCTGACTTGGTTTTATGAAAGTTGCTGTGTGACAAAGGGGCAGCTTAGTCCCCTCATCATCATTAGGGTCTTTGGGTACCAAACCACGTGAGGCAGCAGAGTAGAATCCAGTTTCCATTTAAATAAAAAAGTCTGGTTTTACCCTGGATCTTGTAGCCCTACTGACATAGGCTTGACATTCTGTAGCTAGCAATGTGGCCTGCTGGATGCGAAATGCAAGTGCTACCTTTAAACAAAACATAATGTCTGATGTCTCAGTTGTGTTAACTGGGGAAAAAAAAAAACAACAAAACACAGAGTACCAGAACACTGAATTTTAATTATTACATTCTCTGATGGAGAACTGGGGAAGCAGGGAATATTGCATAAGTTGTGCCCATTACGATGAAGTCTCGTTTCTGTTTCAAAGGGTTTAATCACACAACTTTGAAGGTCATTGTGTTTTCCTTCTAGAAGCAACAAATACATGTGTTGGAAAGGATTAACCTTTTTTGTGTATTGCTTCAGGTGGAAAAAAATAGCTTTATCCTGATTACATTTCAAATGTGTAGAACACATAATGCTTTCCTGTTTAAATTGCTCTTCCTTTGCCCAAGACCATTGTGACTTAGTAATAGATAAATAGACATTTAAAACACACTCCTTGCTATATTCAGAGAGCCAGAGGTTGCCACATGACAGCAACTTAAATCAAGACAATTTCAAGTCACCGATGAGATGTAGAATGCTGGCATTATTCCTGCTCCTTGTTTGTTAGTAATAGCTTGACTGAGTATTGAGACTGAACCTAAAATGCTGCCATCAGCACCAACTACCCTTTAGATTAGCACACATCTCCTATTCCCTGGCACATAGTTAGACCAGCTTAATGTCAGAGCATAAAAAAGATACTTGTTAAATAATTTCCCAAAGCTCCTTCTCAATCTTTAATTTGTTTTTTCTTTTTTTCCCTCTCCTACCCCACTCCCCCCCTCCCCTTTTTTTTTCTCTGTGCCGAAGGGTACACCATTAAGTCGGGCTGATTTAAGGGCTGTCAACATCAACCTCTGCGACATGTGCGTTATCCTGTCAGCCAATCAGAATAATATTGATGATGCTTCGCTGCAGGACAAGGAATGCATCTTGGCGTCACTCAACATCAAATCTATGCAGTTTGATGACAGCATTGGGGTCTTGCAGGCTAATTCCCAAGGTAAGGACTGCCCTATAATACTTCTCTGCAGTGCCTATGGGGGACAGGACCTGGCAGGAAGAATATCCCTCACTCAGTAATTCAAAGAGCCCTGCATCAGCTTGCTTGACAGTTAAACCTGCTGATTGGTATGATGGCTTTTAAAGGGACAGTCACGTAGTTTCTCTGCTACATCACAAAGCACATCTTGCAGAGGGAAAATGAATGAACATGAAACTGGCATTTTTTCTCATTTTAAGGTTTTCCTTAAAACCAGATAAACCCCTTGCTTTCTCACCTGTCCTGTCCCGTGGCTTCCTTAAAAGGGCAGTTGCTGTCATACAGCCAAAGATAACTCATGCTCTGGAATACTTGAAACTTTTCTCTAACGAGATGTCTCTTTTATGTAAAACACATTGCAGACAGAGAGAAAAAGAGTAATAGAAGCCAAAAAGTAAACCGAAAAGAGTACGAATTTAAATTGTCTTTACAATTCCTTTGCCTTCTTGCTCAAAAAGCCACTTAGACTTAACCCAAAGTCCCGTAGTTTGCCGTGCACTCATCCCACTTAATGACACTGGACGAAGTCTTTCAGGCTTTGCTGGGTAGAGGACCGATTCATAGGTAGCCAAAGGCTATTTTACACCAACTGTTCCTGTGCAAAGCAGCTGCAAAGCACTCATAAGCACCCTGGCAAAGACCATCAGTGTAAAAGCAGTAATTTTGCCACCTCTGAAGGGTCTTGCAGCTTACGCAGTTGATTTCCTCCTTTTGATAAACCATTAAGTGCAGCAGTAAATACTCCCTGTGTATCTAACCCTGCTCTAAACGTAGGTGTAGAAAGGACAGTGCTTTGGTCTGCAATTACCTTGTGAGCCTGACCTGCCGAATGTCTTATCTTCATGAGCAGGCTATTGACTATTCTTTGATGTCTCTCTCAGTCTTCTATCACACATGTGAAATTATCAAGAAATAAAATCTGCTTGTCTCACTCCTTTCCTCCCTTCCTTCCTGTCCTTGAGCATGGACAATCAAAGAATTTCCTCCTTCTGCCTTTAGCCAGAGGTTGGTGGTACTTCCAACACTTGGCTGTTGTATTTTACTTCTGGAAGTACCGGGGATCTTAGACCATCCCTGAGGGAGAATGGAAGGACAGGACTGGGTGATAGGTTGGACTGGATGATCTTGGAGGTCTTTTCTAACCTGACTGAGTCTATGATTCTATGAAGACCTTAGCATAATAAGAGTCTTCTGCACCAAATAAACACTGCCATTTTTCTCTCTTCATCCTTGGAGGTAATCAAGACCTTACTGCATAAAGCCATGAAAATCCAGATCTGACCTCATAGCTGACCCTGCTTTGAGCAGAAAGTCATACCAGACTCCCTCTGATGTCCTTTCCAGCCTGAATTGTTCTATGACTCTATGTTCTAGATATTCTTTGTACTAAGATTCTGCTATATCCTGGCTTATGCTACAGTATATCCCCTTTAGCAGCTTAAACTTCAGCTGAAAGGACAAAAAGAGTTAGCCACTAAGTTTCATTATATTTATTTCATAATCCACTGATAAATTCTAAAATCATTGCAATGTTTTTGATGGACATCATCTTACAAACTGCTGCAAGAAATGTCACGTTGAAACGAATTTGAGATCTACATTCCATTGTGTTTGCAGGTAATATATTCTCTGGGAGCACTGATTAGAGAGGAGTCCTTTTAAAGTCAGTTGCTTCAGAAAATATTGATCTTCCCAGTAAATTCTCTGCTTGTACTATCCACAGCTCCTGGATTGGTTGCATTGCTTTCAGTATAGTAATTTTTCTGGAGGGACCTTGAATGCAATGGTTAGACTTTCAAAAGCAATTAGATCAGTAGGTAGCACAAACTTTACTGGAACTTCTGTCCACTGTGACATTTTTATCTGTGAAATACAGCTTTAAAGTATGGTGGACACAGTTACCATGAGAATTATATAAACCAGGCGACAGAGCTTTTGCTGGTCAACAAGCAGCATACTAGAACCACCTGGCAGCTCCTTACTGGCAATTAAGTACCTTTAGCTGCAGAGAGAGCTGTCATTTTACTTTTGCTTAGACCTTTGTGTATTAGTTGACTTATTTAACCAGCCTAACACGTTACAAATCCTAAGTATTGCCAGGGTGAATTATTTTAGCTCTAAGTGCATCATGTTGAATTTAGACATTCCTCAGTGATACTGCTCTTGGAGTGTTTTGTGCTGTTCTTTTATGTGACTCTCATTAGAGATTATAGGAAGCACTGACATTAGAAAATCTGAGTTTGTGGAAGAATGTCACTTGACCTGAGACAGGGTGTTGAAAAGAGAAGAAACAAAACAAAATACGTCAACAGCCTGAGAAGCATACGGGCTAAGCTGTGAGGGGTTTGATGAGGAATTAACAGTGTAATCTTACCCTTGCTATTGTAAAGTGATAAGATAGTATAATTCAGTAGTCACTAAGCAGTGGAATCTCATATGCAAAGCTGATATAATTTATGTTTATGCCTCTGAAAAAGGAAAGATTACAGTCATTTAATTGATAAGTTATCGAATGCACAAGGATCATTCCAGTTTTTATCTGTGCGTATTTTACTCTGCTGTCAGACAGAGATGACACCAGGACCAGAAGTGCACCATGAGAAACAGGATGCAAATTTATCTAACCATCAGATAAGCCATAGTCATTGGCCAGCACTGAAGTACTTTATTCTAGGTTGGTAGAAAAAGAGAACCCATAAATTTGGTGATTTCATTCCCTTTTCCTCAGAGCCTCGCCCTCATCACCTATTTCAAAGTTAAAAAGTCACTTCTAGTCATAGGCATATAAGCACTCATCAATAGCCAGCTCCCTGTATCCATCCAAACATGCCATTTCCAAGCAGGAACATACTGTCACACCAACAAATGAACCCAAGTGCTGGCTAAGAAAAGCCTCGTAGAAGAAACAGGAGAGTGGACGTGTGAGAGTGGGCTTCCTGACTGGGAAAGTTCTGTAGCAGTATAGGGCTTCCAGTTCCCCAAGTAGTTGACTGCAGAGAGAAAGTCTAATGTATTAGCCTGGTCTATGTAACAAAGGGTTGTCTTACTACTGGTACAAGACACACAGCCACCATTCTCATGCAGGAACAAAGATTTCCTCATGCTTTCTCATAGCATTAACATGTTCCTGGGCTTTTGCACTGAGTAGCATTAATTACCTGGACCTTCTATAAGTAGTCCTCTGGTCTGCCTGCTTTGAGTCCTAACTAACCCTGCTGGAATTGCATCTTAACCACACAGAGTGCTCTGCCTTGACCTCCTGAAGAAAAAGCAAACAAACAAAACCCCCTGAAAAACCAAAACCTGACAGCTCTAAGGCACAAACCCCACAAATGATTCTGGACTAGAGCTTACAAAGGAGATCTCTGGAGTACCCAGAGTGTATTACAGGAAACTAAGTTGTCAAATCTGTGCTCACCATCAGTTGTCTATCAGTGTATCACCAAACACATGACTATGCAAAACTGTGAATGCAGACAAGGTGCCTGCCTTAGAAGGAAAATCCTACTAAGTGTTCTGGAAGGATTTGCTAGTCTCTGTAAGAAACAGAAACTCCCTCAAATTAGGCATCTATTGTTGGAAGTTCTGATGTTGAAAGCATTCGCATGGCTGTCTGCGCTGAACCTTTCAAAGGCTTGCTAGAGATTGGAGGTCCAGACTGAACTTTTGGAAATCATCTGGGCAGCTCACTGCAAGTTCATACCAAGGGCAGAAAGGCCAAAATGCATCCAACTGAAGCTGCAGCAAACTGTCATTTAAGATATCACAGCTTTTGAAATAGAAAACGCTGTAAAGTGGAAGCTGGGCCCACCTCTTCACTTAAAAAATACTCATAAACTCAGTCAGATGTCTTATTTGTGACAAGGGAAGTCCTGGTTTTATCTTGCCATTCCTCATATAGGTATTGACCGATTATCTGGTTGGACAGGCTTGTAAAGACGTTTGTGGTAGAGAAAAGAGGTTAACCTTAGGTAACCTCGGGTAATCCTTCCTGTTTCTCATTCTGTCCCCTCAAATACAAAGGGAGATAATTTGATCAAGAAGTATTGATGCCCAGGAAGATTAAGTCTGGGATGGGTTCTGCTTTGGCAGTTAGGCTGGGAAAGCTCCAGTAATTCTCCCTTCCTTCATTCTGTCGACCTTTCCGTTATTCCTCCTTCAAGGAGCATCTATTGACAGTTCCCATTTAGTTTTCCACCTTTCTTGTATTTTCTCTCAGAGTCTTACATTGTGGGAATTTTACCCACAAGATGAATAGGGCCCAACACAAAATATTTTTCTTCAGTTAAACTGGAAGTGCTATTTGGCTTTCTTCCCAAAACCCAGAAAGACAATTATACTTAACTGGTTAGAGATTTATAAATACTCTAGCAGAGTAGCCTCTGGGTAGTAACTTTAGATAGCCAACTCAATAATTTTCTTTTACTGGGTAGTGATTTAGATCTTGTTTTGAATCCTATAGAATAAGAGCAGTACATTTCATTAAAAACCACTTACTAAACAATAAAGCAAAGCGATCTTATGGCTCCAAGCAGGTCTAATGTACAGAAAGGGGAGGCTGTACAGTAACATTTTTTTCTATGGACATTACAAGACAGATCACAGTACAGCAGAGTAGATGTATTTCAGCATAGTAACAATTGCAGCTGTTTTCTAAATTGCTTCAACTTATGAGAATTTTCCCTGGGAACTCTTTTTCAACACACAAGAGATCTTTTTAGGGCCTTCATTTACAGTTCTTGTAATAGATCCTCCAACTAGAACGAATAAAGAGAAAAAAACAGAGAGAGGATGAACTCCTGGGTAGTACATCTCATACTTCATGGCAGCATTCTTCTGGGGAAAATCCTAAAAGATCAAGTAAACACAGTCAGAATTTTACACACTGACTTTCAAGTTGTAACATACTACACGAGCTAAAATAACCTTGCACAAGTTTAGTTTTGTTTGATCCAGGTCCTTTAAAAGTCACCTGTGGCTTGGTCATAACTTTTTGTTTGAGCCAGCTTAAATTCAGTCAGAAGGACAAAACCAGTTTGCCACTGATTTTCATTAGATTTATTTCACACTGTGTGGATTCACTCTCAAATCACTGTAGCTTCTGATGGACTTAGTTTGACAATCTGCTGCAAGAAATTTCCTATTAAAACAAATTTGAGGTCTATATTCCACTCTGTTTGCAGGTAGTATGTTCTCTTTTTTTAATCACCTCTACCCTCCAGAGAAGGGCAACAAGGCTGGTGAAGGGCCTGGAACACAAACCCTATGAGGAGAGGCTGAGGGAGCTGGGGTTGTTTAGCCTGGAGAAGAGGAGGCTCAGGGGGGACCTCATTGCTGCCTACAGCTACCTGAAGGGAGGTTGTAGCCAGGTGGGGGTTGGGCTCTTCTCCCAGACAACCAGCAACAGAACAAGGGGACACAGTCTCAAGTTGTGCTGGGGGAAGTATAGGCTGGATGTTAGGAGGAAGTTCTTGCCAGAGAGAGTGATTGGCATTGGAATGGGCTGCCCAGGGAGGTGGTGGAGTCACCGTCCCTGGGGGTGTTCAAGAAAAGCCTGGATGAGGCACTTAGTGCCATGGTCTAGATGACTGGCTAGGGCTGGGTGCTAGGTTGGACTGGATGATGTTGGAGGTCTCTTCCAACCTGGTTGATTCTGTGTGGCATGTGATTATGCTAAAGCAATAATCCTTGACTATTTCATCCCTGAAGGGAGCAGTGGAGAGAGAACAGTATTATCAGGACTGGAAATGAGAGAAAATTTTTAAACAAAAGAAAGGATAAATACTGTCTGAAATGCTTGGTTAGCAAAGGGTTTGTGTCACTTGCAGAGATAACCTTACTGTAATGCTGTTAAAGGCATTTATTCAAAGCAATCCTTTTCTTCCTGAAGGAGGGGAGTTTGGTGAATCTTCCTGATAAGGTAAAGTCTTTCAGTAAAGATTTCAGAATATAGGTTTGATTATCATAGAGGCAGTTAGGCTATTATGGAAGTTAATATTCCCTGGCAACTTCATCACTGTTCTCTATGTTTAATTTGTTCTAAATGCCTGAAAATAAAGAAATCAAGAACTTTCCTTTCACGTGCAGCCAATCCATCTCTTCTTAAACCATAAGTCATAACAATAATAGCAGAGTTTAAGGACTTAGTTAATCTCTGTAGGAAAGCATATAAACATAGAGTGCTAAGTGTTGATGTAATAGTAAATAAAAGAATAATGAATGCCGACAGGATTGCAGCTGCTTAAGGATGCTGTTCGAACATGTTTTGGGTGTGCCTTGTGTTTTTGCTAGCATCAGTTGTTGTAAATGCTAAAAATAATAATCAGATTAACTGAATTTTTCTCTTTGGTTGATTGTTTAACTAACTGAATTTTGAACTATTTCTGGTAGTTCAGTCTCTATTATTTTTCAAAACAAAAGCCAACCGTCCTAAGTAATGAAGTGAAAAGTGAGATAAGGGTGTCCTAACTTCCCAGAGCATATCCCACATCACCATTTGGTCACAAAAACACAGAGTTTTTTGACGATTAGGTCACTGTGATAATAACTCTGCATTGCCTTTTTGCAATATGCACATCATTTCTTATCCTGCTGAACTAGATGGATCAGCTGGTAGCTGTTATTTATTTTATGGTAGCACACTGGGGCTCTAGATGGGATTAAGGGCTTATTGTCATAGTCCTGATACATACAAGAATAAAATATGGCCTTTGCCCTGGCAAGTTTACAGTCTGATGCCTTGCTTGTTCCAAGGCTTAAGTTATGTACTCAATGTTATATGGGTTAATAAATCTCTCTGACTTCAATGAAACTATCCACCTGTGTAAAGCTAGATTGTGTGCAAGTCTTTGCAAGATTTGGACTTAAACTAAAGAGGCTGGGTGGCAGAGAGGCTGTTCACTGTTGGAACAGCTTCCTGTGCTATAGAAGCAATTCATGTTAGAGCTTTGCCATTCAGCTTTCACAAGGAACCCTTGACAGAAGCGTTCCCACTCAGCACCATTTGCATTTCTTGCATTTTCCTTACCTCTAGAAATTAACATTATCTGCTGGAACTTACACACGTGGAGAAGAGTCTCCTGTCTCTCTTAAAGGTTTCCTTTAACAGAAAAAAATTACTAAGCAAAGGGGATTTCAGTTCTGTTGCTTATAAACTAAAAGTGTGTTGGGGAATGGCTGGAAAGGCATGTTTCTCTGACACAATTTCTCTGTATCTGAGATATGCTCTCAGTTCCTACTCCACATACCTTTATGCTTTCACAATTGCCACTTCTGCTTTCAAGAAAACTTCTGCTTCAGCCAGAGAAGGATAAAACCAGGCAAAGGAGGTAGACAGTACAGCACATCAAGCATGTGATTTCCCACAAACTAGAAATATATTTAACCATCCCAAGACTGTTATAAATTCATGGTGACTCTATTTTATTATTAGTTGCTGTTGGACATCTTGCAGGCAGACCTCCTATTACAAAGGTGTACTACTTTGTGCATTTCTGATGCTGAGGAATAAAAAAACCTCACTCTTTTTATGAGCATTAATTATACACCAGGCAAGGAAGCAATTGCCTCTGTGTTATGAAATATTAAATCAAAATGCTTCCTGTTCCCAGATGTCCCAGAGATAAATACAGCAGTATTTTGAAGCCCCACTTGGAGCTATTTTGCCTGCAAATTTATAGGTTTGTCTCCATTTTCAGAAAACCCTGTTTTATGTGAAGTATAGCACTCTTGATAGTTTTTAAGGAGCAAACTCCTCTGGAGTTGCCTATGTAGGCAACAACTCTTATGTAGATTGCACACAAGGGATCTGAAGTTGAAAGGCTCCTTTAAGATGACAAATGGTTTGAAAGTGTTATTGTCTTTGATTGCATGCCTTACATCATCTGTATGTAGGAATAAGAGAGCTATACTTTTTCTTTAGCCATTTTATAAATATTTAAGTCCTTATAGTTGCCTAAAGATATTAAAGCATATTTTATACTAGTTGGAATATAAATATTATATATAGCACAAGATACCAAAGTAGTTTAATGAATTCATAATTTTCTGCTCACTTTTATTAGAATGTGTTTTATGTTCCAAAACTTCCCTGTAAAGAATAAGAGCCCATTCTGCTCCCTGACAAGATGTGAGCCAAGAGTGAATGTTATCACAGTATCACAGTATCATCAGGGTTGGAAGAGACCTCACAGATCATCAAGTCCAACCCTTTACCACAGAGCTCAAGGCTAGACCATGGCACCAAGTGCCATGTCCAATCCTGCCTTGAACAGCTCCAGGGATGGCAACTCCACCACCTCAAGGTTGCTTTCCACTATATGGTACTTGAGTTTGCAAGAGTGAAGGAAACGCTGGTGTTGGAATACGCTGCACCAGTCTCTGTGCTTTAACTTAAAAAGAAGTACTTGAAAGAAAAACCCTTTAAGAACCAGTAAGGGTGGTTTGCTTCTCTGTCTCTTTCTTAAAAGTTCTGCCAGAAGAAGATGCATATTGCAGAGGGAGATTCCCAGATCAAATTACACAGGAGTACATTTTTTGCTATTTGAAGTTTTGTTTCTAAAATAACCAACCACAAAGCCTCATGACATTAAATGTATTTTATGGTGCCAGAAATAGATATGTTGAGTGAATCTTAAAAGGTCCCATCAAATCAAAAAGAAAAAGAGTCTTCTAAATATTTCAGAGTTTCACTATTTCCCAGTTGGAGTCCATGCTGGGTAATGCTTGCTAATTACCCACAACAGAAGTAGACACACAATGCTGGTAAATTACCTGACCCTTTGCATTTTAATGAGACAACAAGGATTTCCTGAAGTGATGTTGTTTCAGTGGTTAATGGTGTCAGCAATGTTGTAATTGTAGGCTGAGGCACATTAGCTGCACAACCACATGTAGGAAGGGTTTCTCTTGACAGGCCCTTTAGAGAATAGAACAGGGTATTATCATTAAGCCTATGTCATTTCCATGCTGCTAATCACTTACTTTATTGTCTTGTGTATCCATTGTCTTTCTTTAATTGGTTTTTAAATGAAAATTAAAAATAGTTCCAATGCCCATGATACTTGTGATAGCATCTTGATTATGAAGATAACTTCAAGAAAATGGAGCATGCAGGGTAATCTATTACAAGATTACAAGATAGTTTGAAAGTTATATACCATAGCAGGCATCCTCATGAGTGTAATTCTGATGCCTTTCTTTGCTTCAGTATCTGTTGTTTGTTTAATAGATGATTATTTATATGCATAAAGGTGATCTTTTTTTTTTAAAAGAACATCTATGGATACAAAGATCAATGCCAAGGGCTGTGCTTTAGTGTGGGAGAGACACAAAACATCAATAACCAACTGATTCTACCAGTCTAACAATCTTACAGGAGATGCTAGATTTTAGTTCTTTGTTATTTCCAATTAAATCCTAGCCTGTGAGTTGCAGAAGTCTGACAACTTTAGGGTAAAACTTAAAAAGTAGTTGGCATTCTTTTATCAAGATAAGCTTACTGGTTCTTAAGTTTGGCATGCTCAAGCCCCAAGTAACTCGTCTCTAAAAACTTAGTAGCTTCTGGTTATCAGGAACCTTCCAAGCATTTCAGCATTTGCAGAGTTGGATATTCAGGCTGAATGGAAGCACAACCTTCATTTGAGAATTAGTACAGCTGTATTTTTCATAGAACCATAGAATCAACCAGATTGGAAGAGACCTCCAAGATCATCCAGTCCAACCTAGCACCCAGCCCTAGCCAGTCAACTAGACCATGGCAACAAGTGCCTCATCCAGGCTTTTCCTGAACACCCCCAGGGACAGTGACTCCACCACCTCCCTGGGCAGCCCATTCCAATGCCAATCACTCTCTCTGGGAAGAACTTCCTCCTAACATCCAGCCTAGACTTCCCTCAGCACAACTTGAGACTGTGTCCCCTTGTTCTGTTGCTGGTTGCGTGGGAGAAGAAACCAACCTCCACCTGGCTACAGCCTCCCTTCAGGCAGTTGTAGACAGCAGTGAGGTCTGCCCTGAGCCTCCTCTTCTCCAGGCTAAACACCCCCAGCTCCCTCAGCCTCTCCTCATAGGGTTTGTGCTCCAGGCCCTTCACCAGCTTTGTTGTCCTTCTCTGGACAGGTTCCAGCACCTCAACATCTCTCTTGAATTGAGGAGCAGCTTTTCTCTTTAACATCTGAACAAATGAACCTGAAAAAGTAAATTATTAATTTTTATTGAAGGAATCACAGAATCATAGAATCAGCCAGGTTGGAAGAGACCTCCAAGATCATCCAGTCCAACCTAGCACCCAGCTCTGTGCAGTCAACTAGACCATACCACTAAGTGCCTCATCCAGGCTTTTCTTGAACACCTCCAGAAAAGGAGGAAACTTTGTTCTCGTCTAGTTCTTGTGATTTGCTTTTCTTTCAACACACTCCAGAAGGATTATGGTTTGTGGGAATTTGCATACTGTCTTGTTTGCATACAAAATTAAGATTATATGGAATTCCCTAGGAATATCCCTTTTTTTGCAAACTTTTCATAGAGGTCTAAAGTAAATTCTATGAAAGTAAAATTGAGATTGGACCTTTGATATTGGTTTGAGGTTTGGCTGCTGATTGTATTCAGTTTTAAATGTCAATCTCTTTAATAGAAATTTTGCCACAAAAACTTGGAAAAGGATTCCCTGCAGTATAACATTCATGATGGTTTTGACATCTTACATTTTTGTAGCAGGACATGAGGCATGTAAAGTGATGCTCCCATTCTCAACTCCTCTTTTTCGTTTTTAGTATCTTAACACCTAAATGATGTTTTAAAATTTCACAACTGGGTGTCAATAAGACTTAAAATTCATGGAAAGGAAGAAAAGTCCTCGTCTTTTTTCTTATCAAACAGTGGAGACCAACTTGATGTGGAAAGGACTTCAAGAGTTTCCTTTCAGGTGTTCCATAAGAGGCCAGATTAAGGATTGAAAATCTCGCTGCTCTCCCTTGCTGATTGGTGAAGGCAGGCAGGGGACAGCAGTGCCTTCCTAAGCTTCTCCTCCAAGGCTAGTACTCCCTTGACTCCTTTCTCCCTCATGTCAAAACAAGACCTGCCCTTTCATAAGCAATGGAAAGTCTATCAAGAGACAAAGGTGGGGAAATATTTATGTGAAGTATCTGGTGATAACACATTTCAAAACATCCTGCCTGCAAGAGAGGGAGGTGATTTCACTTACTTGCTTGAGAGGTAAACCATTACCTTGTGTCCCAGATTTCTCCACATTTCAGAATTGTATTATTATTATTGACAACTTTTCAATTAAATCTTAGTTCAGTTCCTGAGTGGAATGTAAACTCTTTGTCTGGACACACAGGTCTTACCTTTTGAGACAGCTGTAGGCTGAATTAGACAAAGTTCTTCTCTATACTTACATTTGGAATATATTTTGCTTCTCCTGTTTTATGACAATGTATTTTGGAGTGTCAAATCTAAACAGACCTGAAAATTTATATGTGGATTTATATTTTAGATTGGCCGTGTCTGAAACCACAGGTTCAGACTTCTCAAACTACAAAAATCCATGTTGCAGCTTCGATATTTGTTCTTAGAATCCTATGAAACAACAAGAAATAAACTAAAGACTCTCAGCAATGTTCTAACCCCATAGCTGAAAGGACATCTATTTCCACTGATAGAGGTACTACTGAAATTCAAACAAGGAAGTAAACATTTTTATGGTTTTACAACCCATTTAACTCTCCAGTAAGTGATAATGGATACAAAAGCTAATGTGGTGCTTAAGAGTTTATAGGCATTATGCTATTTTTCAATCCGGTGGTAATATTTAGATGGATGAATGACAGTAAAATGTCAATATAGTGCTGGAAAAAAAACCCAGATCTGCTTGATGGAAGTTTTCAGTATGACTGTATTGTGCACTGGTACCATTGCATGTGTTTTATGGTTGCCACCTAATTTTCACTACTTAAAGAATACTACTTTACGTTTTACTGTTAGCATCAGTTTTACTGGCTTGGTTGCTAGTGTTTGGGTCTCATATAAATAAAATACATAGGGAGCTGGGATAGTGACTCTTCTCCTGCTACTTCTTTAAATAGAAAAAGGTATTTTCAAACTGTGAGAGGCAGGCAAAAGCCAGAAAAACTTCAGCAAAAGCTCTAACAAAATAATGTGTCCAGTTCTGGGCCCCTCAATTCAAGAGAGATATTGAGGTGCTGGAAGGTGTCCAGAGAAGGGCGACAAAGCTGGTGAAAGGCCTGGAACACAAACCCTATGAGGAGAGGCTGAGGGAGCTGGGGGTGCGCAGCCTGGAGAAGAGGAGGCTCAGGGATGACCTCATTGCTGTCTACAACTGCCTGAAGGGAGGCTGTAGCCAGGTGGGGGTTGGTCTCTTCTCCCAGGCAACCAGCAACAGATCAAGGGGACACAGTCTCAAGTTGTGCCAGGGGAGGTCTAGGCTGGATGTTAGGAGGAAGTTGTTGTCAGAGAGAGTGACTGGCATTGGAATAGGCTGCCCAGGGAGGTGGTGGAGTCACTGTCCCTGGAAGTGTTCAAGAAAAGCCTGGATGAGGCACTTAGTGCCATGGTCTAGATGACTGGCTAGGGCTGGGTGCTAGGTTGGACTGGATGATCTTGGAGGTCTCTTCCAACCTGGCTGATTCTATGATCTGTGATTCTGTTATGATAATAAGTTACTTTTCTTTCTAAGAGTAATATTCACTAACAGAGGAAAAAACTACGAGCCAAAATAGTAGGAGCATAGCAATGGGGAGTTCTTCTTTTCTTAAGAGTAGGCAGCATCTTCTCCCTTTTTTATGATATATTAGAACAACTTGTCTATTTATTTAAACCAGTGACTGTGTACTTTGGATATTCTTCCCCCTGGAAAGGCTGTCAGAGATGTAAGTTACTTTCTAGCTCCTTGATTCTGGATCTTGTACAGATTGAAGCAGAGAATCATATCATAGAATCATGGAGTCAACCAGGTTGGAAGAGACCTCCAAGAGGTTCCCAGACTTCACAGATTAACTACTACCAGTAGTACCTCTGCTGGTCTTCAGACAGTTGTACCTACACAGTTGTAGATATTGTTGGTAGCTAATGTATTGTTAGTGGTACCTCATTCAGGAGTACACAATCAGAGAGCTACTTCAGATTAATCTTGATTCCATGCCTGCAGTTTTTATTTAGATTTCATTTCTTTGTGTGTGAAAAAAGGAATAAAAAGGAAAGGCAATCTTCACCATCTCTTTACTTCTGGAGTCAAAACTAATTGCAATAAATTAGCCAGCTGTGATGTTTGGTAGAGCTATGTCGAAGCTGGAATAGGATGTGGCATCATGTATATGTGACATATAAACCTGGGATAATATACTGTGCTGAACAAAGCATAAGGCTAGTTTCATGTGCAAGCTATTCCTGTGAACTTCAGTATCAGAGGGTTGACATTTCTTTTAATAGAGGTACTTACCTTCCTATCACTTTATTGTGCATGACAGGGATGGTTTGTAATGCTGGCAAGTAATAACCAATAGTTCTGAAGTGCAAATAATTGTGCTGATGAGGTGATAGATGCGTTTTGAAAATATCCTCCAAGCCACAAAGTGCTATTTCCTTAGTCCTGTTTTAAACTGGGCACTGTGTGTTGAGATTAAACTGCAGCAAGGAAGTAGCAAGCTGCCTCTCTTGGGTTAGGTGTGTGTATGGGGGGCGTGCTTGAAGACATACAGAGATACTCCTTAGGCAATTATTCCCCACAAAGCTAAGTGCACCTGAATGCAAGTGATTTCTTGTGCTTTCTGTGGAAAAGCTGGTTGAATGTTATGCTGACTGGCATAGTTCCGAACAATTTGATACATGACATCTATCTACTGAGGTGTCTTGAACAGACAGGCTTCTCTGAAATTGCATCTGTTGCAGAAGACACTATTTGAATGGCAGAGAATATGGCTTTTTGGTTTTTTTTCAGTTTGGAATTCTGGTGAGAAATTGTGACTTGCAGAGAGTCTTTGTAGTGGTACGCTGAGAGCACGAATGCCAGATGGAAATTCTCTGTTAAGCCTCTCCTTAGAAAGGATATTCACACTTGAACACAAAATCCACCGTCCTCTGAGCATTTAATCAAGCCCTGGTGTCTTCAAAACATTAATTTGATCTTTCTATGTACTGTCACTTGACTATGTGCTTTTATGACAGCCTGTCCACTGAAAAGTTGTGGCAGGATTTGGTGAAATCTGGCAGGACTGGACATGGGCACAGTATGCTTTGTAGTTATCAAGCTTTGCCAAGAGTGAAATGGGAGAGGAGCTTTTGGATACTTGCAAATAGATTAGATTGCAGGAAATGTGAAGGAGGCTTAAGGAGCATACCTGCCAGAAAAATTATAGGTGGTCTTGATCTGACTCCAACCTGTCTCAGAGCTCAGCTCTGGGAATCCAATTCAGATTTCTTTGATAAAACGGGGCCTTAGCCTTCACAGTTAAATCTTTGATCCTGCAGACAGCCTTGAATGTGGGATTTTAGTCTTGACCTGGCCTATAGAGAACTTAATGACATTTTACTCTAGGTTTCCAGCTCAGTTCCAGCTTGAGTAATTTGCAAGTCTGCTGGCACTATTTATCCCACACAAACCATGAAGTCGACCGTAAGTTAAGCCGGAGCTGATGGAAAAACAATATTGCTGGAACAGAGTGACAGATGTTGATTATCAAAAAATGTCTGTTTAAGCGTTTTATATGGATCCATTTCCTCACTGCATACACCTGAAATTTTTGTAGGAGTTACAAAGTAATTGTACTTAAAGACCTGGAGTAGTCTGCCAAAGAAATTGTCGGAATACGTATTGCGAAAGAGACCGCTGCGGTTATTACTGCTGCTGCTCAGGGGAGCTATTCAGATGCCTCATTTATTGGAGCTTAATAGATTAAAAGTCCAAATTGAGTCTCATGATATAAACCTAATCAAATTCTAATCTGCATAATTTCCCCATAACCAGCAATGGGAAATTTGCTTAATTTATGTTTTGGTAGTTGCCAGTCATGTGTTGGACAACGCTGGTGTTTTTTAGTCATCAAAAGATTGTAATTGATTGCTTGCTGTGGCATCTGGCTTTGCTCTTCCTTTTCTAACAAGAAACAATTTATGTGGCATAATGTAGGGCGTAATGACTTAATGTAAGGTCTCACCTAACGTGCAAATAGACAGTTTTTAATGGTGACCTTTCATAGAATCAACCAGGTTGGAAGAGGCCTCCAAGATCATCCAATCCAACCTAGCACCCAGCCCTAGCCAGTCAGCTAGACCATGGCAACAAGTGCCTCATCCAGGCTTTTCCTGAACACCTCCAGGGACGGTGACTCCACCACCTCCCTGGGCAGCCCATTCCAATGCCAATCACTCTCTCCGTGGAGAACTTCCTCCTAACATCCAGCCTAGACCTCCCCCGGCACAACTTGAGGCTGTGTCCCCTTGTTCTGTTGGTGGTTGCCTGGGAGAAGAGACCAACCCCCACCTGGCTACAGCCTCTCTTCAGGTAGTTGTAGACAGCAATGAGGTCTGCCCTGAGCCTCCTCTTCTCCAGGCTAAACAACCCCAGCTCCCTCAGCCTCTCCTCATAGGCTTCATGATCCAGGCCCCTCACCAGCTTTGTTGCCCTTCTCTGGACACGTTCCAGCACCTCAACATCTCTTAAATTGAGGGGCCCAGAACTGGACACAGTACTCAAGTTATGGCCTGACCAGAGCTGAGTACAGGGGCAGAATAACCTCCCTACTCCTGCTGGCCACACTGTTCCTTATCAAGGCCAGGATGCCACTGGCTCTCTTGGCATTCCCATTTTGTTTGTAGTTATTGAATACCTGTCTCTCTGAACTAGGTAATATTGCTTAAAATATTCAGTAAGTTTTTATTCAGCGTATTTATTTATTTTTGCCTGAGGTTTAAATGTGCAAGGTCAATTAATAATTAAACTAAAAAGATTTTGGCATCATTGTACACTAAATTCTTCTATGTGCAAAGCAGTGCTACCAACTTTGTGCCCTAGAAGTACATATTGTAGAAGATTATTAAGTGGTAAATAGAGAGCAGAGACAATTGAAGTTTGTAATGAAAGTGGCTAAGCCCCAGAAGAACTAAAATTTCTGATGCTACTATGAATTTGAGTGTATCCCATAATAACTGCTGAATGAGCTCAAGTTATTATTTCTTCTCTCTCTGACGAAATATTTGTGTCATTCTAGTAGCTTGTTCTCCACTAAAGACGAAAAAGCAGAGGGGAAAAGCAGTCTGTTAGAGGTAGTGAAGTATTAGCTAGCACCTGGACACGGCATTAGGAGTAGTTGTAATACCTGGAGTTGCAGTCATAGTGAATGCAACATAGTGAGCTCTGTGGTAAAGGGTTGGACTTGATAATCTGTGAGGTCTCTTCCAACCTTGGTGATACTGTGATACTGTGATACTGTGAATAGTACACCTCCACCAATAGATAAATTTCCACCAGTAGAATGATGTGAAGGAACTAAATTCTCAACAGGAGAAGGCTTTGGGAGAGCAAGTTCATGACAACAGAGGGAGGGAAAGTAGAAAGAAGATCAAAGATGATTATTAGTTCCAAAACCAAACGAGAGTTTGACAAATCCAAAGCCTAACTAGAACCATAGTTAGGGTGATTTTCACAGGGTGATTTGCACATGAGGTTCTGAAAAAACAAAACCCAAAATTTAAAACTCAAAACCCCCCCCCAACAAACAAACAAAAAGCCCCACAGAAAAACATGAGACAGTTCCCAAAAGTAAACTACTGAATAAGTACCTGTGAATAAAAACTAATTTGTACATGGTTCTGTACTATGCTTAAAATATGATGCTTTTCTGACATGTTACTCTGTTCATAACTGAAAATGGAAACAGTGTGGTGTCAATCAATGCTAGACCTCAAGGTGATGAAACTCCAGTCCTCCTTTTGCTTTTTGCTGTTACTGCTCTTCCTGCCTCACTAGAACAGCCTAAGAAAAAGCAAACCTATAAATCCTTTACAGTTTCAGCATGTGGTACCACTAACCCACCCAGGGTTTGGGTTGTGGAAAACTAACATTGATCCTACTGCCCTCTGAGGTCATTAGAGCTTTGATTTGGACATTTCCACTCCAAGTTTCCGTAATCCAACAGTACGAGCAGGACAGAGGCGTTAAGGGAGAGTATTTCCTTGGGAGAGAGATGGCAGCTTGTTCTCTGTAACGTTGTCTCTCAACGTTCAGTGCTCCAGAGGCTGTTCTAATTCCAAAGCATTAGAGGGTTATTACAACTGACAAAAAAAATCTTTCTTCTCTCTCCATTCTCTGTAGGTGTAGTTTGGCCTGTGTTTGGTCCCAGAGCATCTCTGAAGATGCTGCAGTCTCAGAGGCAGCTGCTGGCTGATGCAGTCACATCTGCTCTCCCACGTTCCTCTACTCTGCCAGAGTTTGAGAGATAATCTCCAAAAGATTATTAGATCTTTAGGCACAAATTACAGTAAAAGTCAGAACTGAAACCAGAATTTAGGGTTTCCAGGATCCGAGGCCAAGCTGCAGCTCTCTCTCTCGGACCACATGGGATGCTGAAGTTAGAATTGTTTCTAAATTGAATGACTGTAACAGATTCCCATGAATGTCAGCAGCTCTTTAGCTGCATGACTGCTGCTGAACTTTGCAGGTATACTCAAGTGAATGTACTTTGGAGAATAACAGGTATAGTCTATCATTCCAATGAATGCAGTGGAATATTAATAGACATTGTCAGTGAACAGTAGCAAAGGGATATAGTTGTGAGGTCCTTTAGTGTGAGAATTACTTCTTTTTGGCTCGCTCTGCTTAATGAAAATCCTTGCCCTGTATTCCTGTACGATAACTTGTCGGGGCTGTGTTTGGCAGTTCACCACCTGTGTGCTGGCAGTTCACCACCTGTGTGTTGTTCACATAAGCTCAAAATAGGGTTGTTGTTTCATGCTTCTTAGAACACTCAAAGCTAGTTCATAGTATATACACTTCTGAAACGATGTTGAGAATTCTGGTACATATCTTACACCTTTCCCTAGAATAGCATACTTTAAAGGCCACTATCAATTTACATGGCACTTTTAATGGCAAGGTTACAATCTTCAGGTCTGCCAAGTGGATTTTCAGTCTGGGAAGCTGCATTCTGCCTCCACAGAGTTCCAGTTTAGTGAAACATATGTCTTTGACAGGGAAGGGAGGCAAAACAGTGATCAGCCGGGAGCCAGATGTATTTGCATGTTAAAATCCCAGTAAAACTTTACTGCCCCCTCAGCAAACTAAAAGGCTAGATGCACTACAGAGCAAACCTCCTTGCATTTCATGTAATGGGGGAATCATAGAACTGGTTTGGTTGAAAAAGACCTCTAAGATTGCCAAGCCCAATCATTGACCTAATGCTGCCGTGGTTATCACACATTGTCCCAAAGTGCCATGTCTGCATGTTTTTTTAACACCTCCAGGGATGGTGACTCTACCACTTCCTTCAGAAGCCTGTTCCAGTGCCTTACCACTCTTTCAGTAAAGAAATTTTTCCTAATGTCCAATCTAAACCTCCCCTGGTGTAATTTGAGGCTATCTTCTCTCATTCTGTTACTTGATGATAGGGAGAAGAGACCAACATCCACCTTATTACAACCTCTTTTTATGGAGTTGTAGACATCAGTGAGGTCTCCTCTCAGCTTCCTCTTTTCCAGACTAAACAACCCCAGCTCTCTCAGCTGCCTCTCCTAAGACTTGTTCTCCAGGCCCTCACCAGCTTTATTGCCCTTCTCTGGACACACGGAGGGGAGCCAAAGCTGAACACAGTTTTCAAGGTGCAGCCTCACCAGTGCCGAGTAAAGGGACATGATTGCTTCCCTGCTTCTGCTGCCTGCACTATTCACAGTGTAGGCTAGGATGCTGTTGGCCACCTGGGCACACTGCTGGCTCACATTCAGCCAGCTGTCAGACGGCACCTCCACTTTCTCCAGGAGGATGCTGTGGGAGACAGTGTCAAAGGCTTTGCTAAAATCTGGGTAAACAGCATCCACAGCCTTTCTGTCACCCACTAAGCAGGTTGCCTTGTCATAGAGGGAAGTCAGGTTTGTCACGCAGGACGTGTCTTTCATGAACACATGCTGAGTGGGCCTGATCACCTGGTTACTCTGCACATGCTGTGTAATGCCAGTCAGGATGATCTGCTCCAGGGCGCTGAGGTCAGACTTGAGAGGTCTGTAATTCCCCAGGTCCTCTTTCTGGCCCTTCTTTTAGGTGGGCATCACATTTTCCAATCTCCAGTCAGCTGGGACCTCCCCAGTTATCCAGGACTTCTGATAAATGATGGGAAGTGGCACGGTGAGCACTTCTATCCATTCTTTTCAGGTGCATACCATCTGGCCACATACTGTTGTGTAAGTGGTGCAGCAGGTCATTAACCATCCCCTCTAGACCATCTCAGTCAGGTGAACTGCATAGGAACAAAACACAGTGGTTTATGGCCAGCATCATCATCAGATCTCTTAACCAGCATGGTAGTTACTCCAAACAACCCACAATCAGGACAAGCTAAATATTGCTGGTGATTTCAGGGGCTGGAAGTCTCTGTTAAGCCATGCTAGCATTCCTTAATTTTGAATGTCATCACAGTGCCACTGTGGCTTGTACAGAAACTTTGTAAGTGGTGTTTTGTAAGAAGCAAGGAAGACTCATAGCCAGCTGACCCTGCTGAACTCTTTGGGCAGCAAAATGTTCCTTTCAGGGCATGATATCTTCAGTACAGATTGGCATCATGCAGTTTGAGAGAGGAACAGGAGCTTGCTACCTTCTGTTGAAGTCCAAGCCTCTTCCTCAGTTTGATGTTATGGTGGTTATCACTCTAGACAGCTGTGGTGGGTTGACTCTGGGTGGCAGCCAAGCCCCTACCTGTTTTCTTGCTTGCTTCTTCACAGTGGGATGGTGAAGAGAATCAGAAGGGTAGAATTGAGAAAAAAACCTCATGGAATGAGGTAAAGAGAAAACCACCACAACCGAAAAACAGTGGTGCAAAGACAGTGAGTCAGTGCAGCAGTTCTTGTATGGGGTGCAGTGGCTGCAGGAGCTGATAGGATTGTGCTGTACCTCACCTTCTCTTTGTTCACAAAGAGAATTCCCTTCCCTAGGAGCCGCTTCTGTAACTCGCACAGGGACTGTGCTCAGGCTTGCTCAGGCCACGTGGATTTTACTGTAAGGGTTGATCCTGTTAAGCAGTTGTAGCCACAACTCCCTCAGTTGTTTGTTGAACGAGAAGCCACTGTGGTTATAAGAAGATCACAACTATCGGCCCTGTTTTACGATTTTGATGAGCGTTAATGGAACAAGGTTTGAGGACCGGAGGAGAAAATGGAATATGAAAAGGAAAATGAAAAGAGGCTGTGAGGCAAGCATGTCATTTCTAAATGAATGCTCTGTGCCAAGGAATTGAATCTTTTCACAGCTGAAAATGGATCTTAAATCTGATGCCTTAGCTTGTTTCAGCTTCTGTAATGAAATAGAGTTTTCCTAATACCCTGTGACCTGAATTTTCTCCCTGCTTTATGGGTGCTATTCCTTGACGTACAAACCTGTATTTTCTCAAGTCAGCATTTGATGATGGATGTCAAAATGCAGGTCATGTATTATGCATATAGCATTACCGATTTAAGGTGTTTACTTGTCAAGTTGAAGAAATTCAGAAATGTCACATTCACTGAATCTGCACAGCTGTCACTTGTAGTTTTTCATACCTTTAAATGAAAGTTCTGATAAAGCAGGTTACTTTTCCTGCACTTCCCCCCCCCATTCCCCCCCCCTTTTTTTTTTTTTTGCTTCTGGAGGGAAAAAGTAGAGAGCCTGTGTAGAGAACTTACATTGTGGCTTGGGAATAGGAATGTGTCCTGAAGTTGTACCATGCTTTGTGACCCAAACATAGGCTCCTCAAGTACTCAGTTCTCTGAAGACAATCCAACATGTTTATATTTCTTGAAAGACAATATGTAGAGCTGTCTGAATTAAGCATGGGCAAGGAAATGAAATTAAAACAGCATGTGATTCTCACATCTTTCTAGACCAGAACCTATAAAGGCATGAATCTGTTTCTCATTCAAGGAGAAAACAAAATCCCTTTAACATGCTTCCTCCGTTTCAGACTGAATGCACTATGTGTGCAATTACAGAGCTCCTGACAGACCGTGGCTAACAGAAATGCCACATTTACTTCAATCTTCTGACACCGTCATAGGAAGACAAATATTTGAAGGGCTAGAGAGAGGTGGCTACAAATAGCTTTTGATGGAGAATGTGCGTGTGTGTGCCTCTCTGTGTGTGCACAGTGCAGCAGAGCGAGGGTAGAATGGACTTCACCACAGTTATGCCGACTTTCTCCAATTGGCTTTTAGCTGGTAGGGAAATGCCAATCTGCTCTTACTATCTGAAGGGCCTGATTCGTTAAATGATGTTTTAGGAGGGGCATCCTGAGATGGAGAGGGAAAAGCCTCCAGGAAAATGAGCAGAGCCTCTGAGGATGCTCCCAGCATACAAGCTCAAGGGTGCATGGGAAGAAGATTAGTTTTCTCTGCCCTCAGATACTGAGTGTAAAGACTCTTGCCATTTTAACTTGTAAGACCGCAGAGGACCCAATTGGCCTGACACTTCAGCTGCTCAAGGACTCTGCAGGTACTTGAGCCTTTTTTTATGTGCTGTGACCAAAGCCATGACTTGACATTCCTATAGCATAGCACAGTGCAAAACTTACACATCAGATCCTGCTGCAGGAGTAGCTGTGACACTAATACCTAGGTGTCCTAAGACAGCATTCCCTCCCTTTGGAGTCCCACTTCAATTTTCTTGTTGGTGTGAGAGTGTCAGAATTGTATCTGGCTCATGAGGTTGTGTCTGAAGGAGCCACGTTAGATACATTTTGTGAATCTGAGAAATCGTAGGTTCTGCTATGCAGAAGTAAGCACTCGAAGTGCCAATATGACTGTCAGTCACAGTGCCAAACTGTGAGTGCAAACCAATACCAGTTGGGAATGCAGCTCATTGTCACCTTTCCAGTCTTGCTGCATTAGTTTCAGCAGTACAAATGGTATTAAATCACCAACATTTCTGGTCCTCTCTAAGCATACTGCTTTCTGAAGATTTTCTGTGCACTGGTAAGATTAGGTAGAACTGCTTTATTGACTTAAGTTTGTCTGTGGTGATGTTTTTGTCTAGCAGAGTTGTGGAAATACCACATCCACTTCTTTTCTCCTAAAGAATTTCTTTGGAGATTTTTCCATTCCCTCTTTACTTATCTTGTTCTTACCAGCATCATGTTGTAGATAGCTTTCATGTTGTAATCAGAAGGAAATTCATGCTGATGCCTTATGGAGGGCTAAGTAAGTCTCTTTAATCAATTATTGTAGTTTTATTTTGGGCAGAGGCCAATGGGATGAAATTTAACAAGGCCAATGCAGGGTTCTACGCTTTGGCCACAACTGTCCCATGTGGCACTACAGGCTGGGGACAGAGTGGCTGAGAGGAGCCAGGCAGAGAGGGAGCTGGGAGTGCTGGTTGGCAGCAGCTGAACATGAGCCAGCAGTGTGCCCAGGTGGCCAAGAGAGCCAATGGCATCCTGGCCTGGATCAGGAACGGTGTGGCCAGTAGGACAAGGGAGGTTATTCTGCCCCTCTACTCAGCTCTGGTCAGGCCACACCTTGAGTCCTGTGTCCAGTTCTGGGCTCCTCAATTCAAGAGAGATGTTGAGGTGCTGGAACGTGTCCAGAGAAGGGCAACAAGGCTGGTGAAGGGCCTGGAACACAAACCCTATGAGGAGAGGCTGAGGGAGCTGGGGTTGTTTAGCCTGGAGGAGGCTCAGGGCAGACCTCATTGCTGTCTACAACTACCTGAAGGGAGGCAGTAGCCACATGAGGGTTGGTCTCTTCTCCCAGGCAACCAGCAACAGAACAAGGGGACACAGTCTCAAGTTGTGCCGAGGGAGGTCTAGGCTGGATGTCAGGAGGAAGTTCTTCACAGAGAGAGTGATTTGCCATTGGAATGGGCTGCCCAGGAAGGTGGTGGAGTCACCGTCCCTGGAGGTGTTCAAGAAAAGCCTGGATGAGGCACTTAGTGCCATGGTTTAGTTGACTGGCTAGGGCTGGGTGCTAGGTTGGACTGGATGATCTTGGAGGTCTCTTCCAACCTGATTGATTCAGTGATTCTATGAATGCTCCTTAAAATGTTAATTGAGGTTCATTGAAAGGTGTTTGTTTCAGGATCATCTTATTAGGAATAGGACAAAATCAAATCTCCAACACAGATGTCTGTGTTTGCTGTCCATTTTATATGTTTTGGTGCAAAGGCTATCCAGGATAACAAAATAAATCTAAATTTCCCTATTAGCTACCAAATACTTCTACAGTAGAAGAGGCCTGCCTATTTTGGAAGGATTATGCTTCTAGGAAATAATTGTTTAAAATGAAGTCAGTTACTTTTTAATTACCTTTATTTTTAAAACTACATGTCTAGGAAAAATGTTAGGGATAGGGAATGCCCTGCTGATGGGGATTTGTTTCTATTTCCTAAATCATTTATGCTGTATAAACTTTGTCTGCTTTTTTGTTTTGTTGTTGTTTTTTTCTCTTCTAGGCTTTACACCCCCTGGGATGGATAGGTCGTCTCCAGACAACAGTCCAGTCCATGGGCTGTTACGTCAACCTTCCATTACAACAGGAGCCAACATCCCTATTATAACAGAGCTAGGTAAGGAAAGCTACCATTTACCCCAGTTCCCTTCTTATTAATTCTCAGGAGAAATGCCTGCACTGTTGTGTTTTCTCTTCTGATAACCACTTTGAGTTAGTCTCTCTACAGAAAGATTAGTAACAACTGTTTCACTTTCTTTGATTAACTGAGATGCATTTCTTTCGTTGGGTTTTCCACATTTTAAGTAAGCACTCCATCAGACAAGATACGTTTTGCATAGTGTAACAAATAAGCTGGATGCTTTGGGCTAAAGTTAGGAAAGGAAAAAAGAATCCACAGTAAGTATGAGCAGAGATTTCCTGTGCATTTAGTCAATAGTAAGAAGCCATTTGCTTATTTCTCCATGGTCCAGAACTGTTTAATCATGTGTAACCAAAGTCTGTATAATAGTATGAAACATCTCACTCCTGAGAATACAATGATGGTAGGTAACCAGGCTCTGATTTCCACTCTAGCTGTGGGTATTTATGTTGTCAAGTGGTGTGATGTGAAGTGCAGAAGCTGTTCTGCTTTTTCATGGCAAGTACAAACTTGATTTGTGGTCCTTTGTCCTTTTATTTCCTTTTTCAGTTTTATTTTTTAGAGCCTTGCCTGTCTTTTTCCCTTACTTTATTCTCTTTCTGTACTTTCTTTTCCCCCTAAATACTTTACTTATTAGCTAAGCCTGGCAAACTTCTGCCTTTGGTTTCAATCAGTCAGGAAAAAAACAGTGGAACCCACATTCTAATGATAACTGAACTGGGTAAGAAGTGCCTTTTTCCTTCACATCACTGTCTGATTTTCCGTTGTTGTTCTTACTGTCATCAGCTTTTCCTTTCTTTATCTGGCTGTATCAGAGGGGCTACCCTCATGGCACTGCTTTGAATGTGTTTTATTTGTGGTTCTGGTTGGAATTGACTGTCTTGTTCTGGGCTTTCTTAATGATTTTTTTATTCATGCAGCATCAGTAAAACTTTGATCACACTCGCCTGACCTGCCAGCTGTTTTCATCGCGCTTTCTCACCAACTCATTTTCTTTGGCCTGGGTCCCCACCTCCTGGGCCCTCACTCCCTCCCACCAATCTTTTTCTCCTTCTCTCTCTCTCTCTCTCTCTCTTTTTTTGTTGTTATTTCAGCCTATTGTCAATTTGGTGGACACGCCTTAGCAATTCTCACAGGAAGTCCAGGAAGGAGTAAAAGATGTCAGAACCTCCCTTGCCCCAGCATCATACTTTCCCTTAAGCTATTTTTTTGTTATTTAAAACGTAGGCCTTTTCTCAGAAGCTCAGGTTTCAAAGTTGTGAAAAAGTGACCAAGCTTTTGCGTTGCTTCTTCTCAATAAAGAGAGCTCTCGACGGATTTTGTGACCAGTGTGTGATGAGCACTTCCTATGGCACAACACCACACATTCAAGTCTACCTCACCTAGCCCAAAGACCTTTTGTAGTAATCCCAACGTGCTGGCATGCATCAGGAAGATAAAGATATCGAGGATAAAACCACACTTGCAGAACTTGCATTAGATTAGCAGTACCTTGAAAAGGGACACCACACACAGCTGGCAGGTTGGTGTCGGTAATTATTAGTCTACCATATGTAAGTGGAAAAAGAATGCTGCTGTCAATAGTGCCTACTTTCAACTAGCAAATTACACAGACTCAAGCTCCCCAAAACATACGTTTTGAAATGACAGAGCAAGATTTCAAATACTGTTCTACTCAAGAATCTGGAGAATAAATTGATACCTGTTGTACAGAGAAAGGATTACTGTGGATATTGGTCCTCGCTAGGATGAAATTCTTCTGACTCCTTGGGCAGAACACTTCTCCCTTTACAATGTTGAGGTGTTAAGTTTTTTTTGTGGTTACATTAGAGAGTAAGAAATGAGTAATTTTAAATTCTACCTCAGCTCAGATCCTGACTGAATGGTAATGGCCAAGTACTGTCTCAACAAGGCTCCAAATGGAGGGTAGCAATTCTTAACTCTGTTACACAGTGAGGCTTTATCTGTAGTTACTCGTATTGTAAGGTAAGCATGGCAAGCAGATAGGAAAAGGAGTGGATGGAAAATTAAACTGTACGTGAAGGAAGATCAGAATAGCAGGCAGAAGGATTTCTAACCAAAGAAGTTCAGAGCCAAAGCTCGATCAAGTTAACAGCAGCTCACGTGTTTTCAGAGCTTGCTGGTTGGCTTGCAAGATGAATGCACATGGGAATTGGGAGAGAATCAATGTGTGCAGTTTCAAATGCTGGAAAAGTTTCTGATTTCCCTTTTTGCATGGGAACTGAAATTAATTTGTTATTTAGTGAGTTAATGGGTATATTGATGGCACAGCCAAGCAATCTGTGCTTTCATGCCTGAGGATGACTAATATGGAAATGAAATATTTAATGAAATATGAGCCACTTGATACACTCATCTCAAGAAAACAACTATTTTTAGTGGAATGAGATGGAGGCAGAGAGCTTAACTGTGGCAATGAAATGCCAGAGAAAATCTAAATGACAAATATTGCTTTATTTGGACTTTTTCTTTAGAATAGCCTAGTGTGGGTTCTTTATCACACTGGCTCATATAGAATTTGTGGCTAAGGAAGTGACGTTATGGAGACAAATACTTGAACAAAAGGCAGTGCTACAGGAAAATAGCTGGGGTATTGCTCCTTCATTCAGATAGATGCATGATAAAGGGACAGTTTATCCTCTTTTAAGCTGTAAGTGCATTAACACCACTCCAGTAAGGGTCACAGCAGCACATCTAACAGATGCCTGTGGGCTATATCAGAGTTTTATGGACAGCCTTTATTTTACAACAGCATTCTGACTTGCTATCTTGTGATAACATTTCACTGTACATGCATACAGCCTCAGTCTCTGTACCCGACCGATGCCAGAATTGTCTCAGTTTATAAAAGACCATCATGTATCTCGTTCGGAGTGCAGGCAGCTGGTGCCATCAGGCTACTTTTACAGCAGAGTGATAGTCACCTCTCAGGAGCAAGAGTCACCTCCTCCAAACACAATGATCAACAGGTTTTTAAATGCACATTTTCACATCCATCTTGATTTCATTTTCAGTGACGTCCAAGACACGAGTCTGTGTTTCCAGACATGCCGTTTCTTTTTCTTTCTAACTGTGTACTGTGTAAGGTTACCTGTTGATGACCCAGAAGCACCTTATGAGCTTATTATTATTATTTTCAGTAAATGATTCAAATGTTCAGTTCTTGGACCAAGATGACGATGATGATCCGGATACAGAATTGTACCTCACGCAGCCCTTTGCATGTGGAACCGCGTTTGCTGTCAGCGTGCTGGACTCTCTCATGAGCGCAGTAAGCCAACAAAACCTTTTCCATTCCTTTCCATTAGATTTATTGTGAAAGAGTATGAAAGCATAGATCCCTTTCTATAGATAGTCAGGAGAAGACAAAAGAAAGGCATCAAAGAACTTCACAGGCTAAACTGGCTTGTTTTTCAGTTGTACACAGAGACCTTAAGTAATAGATATCTAGGCCTATCCTGAGCACACAATTTTAAAAGCAGTCTCACGTCAGGCTGTAAGGATGGTATTTTCCAAAACACCTTGTATCTCCTTCTTGAAACCCAGACCCAAATTCAGTGTGTTGACCCCCATGCTCAGTGTTCATGTCAGACAGCATAAACCTTGTTTTCAGCTTTTAATTTCCTGTAGCCATGAACAATGCTCAAAGTATGAGAGCTGCGGGACAGTGATCGAACGACGTGAACATCATTGTACGTATTATGTGAACCCTGCTTGTGTGAGGAGAGGTCATAATCTCCTTTTCACGTGAGTTGTCTTGTGAGTCAAAATACAAGTGTGTGCCAGAAACTGCAGATGGTGGCCTTTGGTTAAGTCTACATTAGGGTCTTTGGTTTATGGCCGTAGTAAGGTTTTGAAGCAAACGCCTCAGTCATAATCCTTTTCATCTCCCCCTGCTTCATATTGTCTAGGTTTGCAGACCAGTCCTGCTCTGTATGAGCTGCACTTTAAGCTCTGCTAGATAGAGCAATAACATAGTCTTTTTAAAACCTGAGTGAGGTCTTTCTGAGCTCCTCATAGAACAAATGTTCATAGTGCTGGCTGTGACCTGTTATAAATCCTTCGCAATGTTAGAAATGGACAAATAGATTTTCTTAATGGAGCCAAGTCTGACCTCCACCTAAATTCAGAGTGAAACTTCTTGTAAGAAAAGTTTGCAATGATAATTATTATTTAATGTTTTACTTGTCTTTCATATTTATGTATCAGAATTTCACGGGTTTATTCCCTATCATTATATTCCTTATTTGTTCCATTCACAAATGTATAGTATCAGGCTACACTGGTCAGATTTTAGTCTAATGCAGCCTAGGGCTTGGCAATGAACTCAATTTTCATACTTTTTTTAATTTGCCATATTTTGCATATTCAGAAAGCCTGAGCAAGCACACTTAAACTCTACCATCTGTAGTCAGAATCTCTATATAAAATATTTAGCATTTTCACATTATTAATGGAAACTGTAGAGGGCCTTTTTAGGCTATCAGGGAGTGACAGGACTAGGGGGAATGGAGCAAAGCTGGAGATGGGTAGGTTCAGGCTGGATGTGAGGAGGAAGTTGTTCAGCATGAGAATAGCGAGACCCTGGAATGGGTTGCCCAGGGAGGTGGTTGAGGCCAGGCTGTATGAGGCTCTGGGCAGCCTGATCTAAGGTAGGGTGTCCCTGCCCAAGGCAAGGGTGTTGGAACTAGATGATCCTTGTGGTCCCTTCCAACTCTGACTGATTCTGTGATTCTATGAAATAGTTTAACATGAAGATTCAAAACTGTTGTACTAGGAGCTCTTTAACTACTCACATTGGTCTCTTCTCCCAGACAACCAGCAACAGATCAAGGGGACACAGCCTCAAGTTGTGTCGGGGGAAGCGTAGGCTGGATGTTAGGAGGAAGTTCTTCACAGAGAGAGTGATTGGCATTGGAATGGGTTGCCCAGGGAGGTGGTGGAGTCGCCGTCCCTGGAGGTGTTCAAGAGAAGCCTGGATGAGGCACTTAGTGCCATGGTCTGGTTGACTGGATAGGGCTGGGTGCTAGGTTGGACTGGATGAGCTTGGAGGTCTCTTCCAACCTGGCTGATTCTAGTCTATTCTATTATTATGTAAATCAGTGACCCTAAATGAATCATTCAGGAGGCTACTTCCAGAATCTTGGAAAAAGTAGGGTTAATTTTTTGCTGTTGCCCCTGGCATTGCCACAAAAAAAGAGAGTATAGTGGACAGCACTGTGGTTTTGTGCAAAAATATGTCACGTAAGTAATAGTGACGCTGTAAGAAATAAGTGGAACGTGGCTTGTTCAGAAAGTTTTACTTGGAGCTCATCAGATAATCCTCACAATATTTTTAGTTATTGCTAGCTTTTATTAACTTGTAGTTTTTGACAACGTGCCCCTCCATTTCTAAAATTTCTTTCTTCAACAGTCTTTTTTCCAAAGATTTTCACATCTAAATGGTCATATTATATGTCAGGGACAGTGCAGCCCGAAGCCAGAGAAGTAGATGTGATAACAAGAGTAGAAAATTCTAACTTAGAAAAAGTACTAATCAAAATGACAAGCCAAGGATTCAGTCAGTTAGAATTCTTCACCATCCTGTCTTTTCTTTCACCACTTTGCTGATTGGTGGCAGTGTTATTTTCTCTTTTATTCCTTAAAGGCCTAGTAAAGAGTTGGAAAAGTGCAGTTCTTCCTGATGCTTCAGAAAGCGTAAGATGTGTGAGATGGTTTTGCTTCACCTTCCTTGTTATCATGGAGAAGACGTATCCTCCTTTCATTTCTTCTCCAAGGAAAAGAGCATTTCTCACACAAACCGATCTACTTGCACTACAGTTTCTCTTTTTTAACTAGAGTACACTTGGTTTCAGGGATGAGCTTCTCTTCATTCTGCCCAAATTCCAGCCAATACTAACAAACTCTGCCCAATGTCCTAAGTACTTAAGTTGTGCTATCTGCGGTCAGGCTCTAATCCTGGGAATTGCACAGGAATTCTGTAACAAGGAAATAATTCACACTGCACTAGCCTGTGCCAGCTTACTTGAGGCAAGGATATACTCCATTATGCAATCCTCTTAACGATTTAGGGAGGTTTATTGCCTATTTTTTTTAGAAAAATTGAATTTCTGATGTCTGTTGGTAACCTCTGGAATGAAAATTCCTTATGTGGTCTGCAATACAAAGGTACAGTGTATGAATTGCTAGATTAAGAACACATCTCTTCTCACAGTGGCAGGTTTTTGTAGTAGAACAGGTGCAAGAAAGATCAGAAAGTAGAATCATACCCATGTGAGTAGTATTTTTTTCTGACCTGCAGTTAATATGAAATACAGGTAGATCTTAGGATCATAGAGTTGTTTTGTTTGGAGAAGACTTCTAAGATCATCAAGTCCAAGGCAGCTACGGACATTAAACCATGCCCCAAAGTGCCACATCTTGAACACCTCCAGGGATGGTGACTCCACCAACTCCCTGGGCAACCTATTCCAATGCCTGGTCGTTCTTGCAGCAAAGACATTTTCCTGTACCCAATTTAAATAGAAAAAGAGGTACAAAATCTATTTAAATTAATTTGCTTAAGTATTCAGTTATTGAATAATAGTAATTGAACACTATTAGTGTTAAATTATTATTTCCCTTCTATAATTTTATTAATATATAAGTATTGAACTAACCACTACTCATCACAGAGTAGAAAATGTGAGTGACTTTCTTGTTCCAATCTCAGTGCTAAAGATCATTACCACCTGCTTCTTCAGCATTTCTTCCAATATGGAACAGGAAATGAGATATTTTAAATGTGAAATTGTCTTTTATTCTTTCAAAGATAAAAGGCTTAATGAAGTTTAGTCTTCAAAATGTTTTCTGTAGTCTATCTGCATATAGTTTTTTTTCTCTTCTGCAAAGGCAAGATGGTCCACAACCCTGTGATTCATTGGGGTAGTTTGAAGATCGTTGCTCAGACCTCAATAGCGAGCTCAAAAAGGAAGAGGAGGCTCAGGGGTGACCTCATTGCTGTCTACAACTACCTGAAAGGAGGTTGTAGCCACATGAGGGTTGGTCTCTTCTCCCAGGCAACCAGCAATAGAACAAGGAGACAGAGTCTCAAGTTGTGCCAGGGGAAGCATAGGCTGGATGGTAGGAGGAAGTTCTTGCCAGAGAGAGTGATTTGCCATTGGAATGTCCCTGGGAATGTTCAAGCAAAGCCTGGATGAGGCACTTAGTGCCATGGTCTAGTTGACTGGCTAGGGCTGGGTGCTAGGTTGGACTGGATGATCTTGGAGGTCTCTTCCAACCTGGTTGATTCTATGATTCCATGAAAAACTGCACTGTCTTTCTGATGAGTTGGTACCAGAGGTCTCTCAAGGCTTTGGTTACTCTGTGTGTAGACTGTAGACACAGTTAATTCTTTAAGTGGGGGGGAGGGGGGCTGTAAAAATACTATTCTTACCTATAAAAAGGATTGCTTAAGAGAAAGCCATCTCTGAGAAGTACTTTTTCCCTTTTCCAAGTTTTGTTGAGATAGTTGTTCCAGAAAATTTTGTGCATGCAAAGAAACCATTTGTATTGACGCGCAGGTCTGAACAGTTGGTCTGAGAGCCAAAGCTGCTTTTGTTCATACTGTGGTGCTTAAGCTGTGGGAACCATAGAAGTTCTGGCAGGTTGGCATCCCTTGCTTACATACTGCTGGTGATAAACTTGATATATGATCAGGGTGGTGCTGTTAGAGGCAAGGTTCTTCAGAACCAGATAATACCATTTAAAGTTTCATAATCCTCGAATGTATTTCCTTGTGCTACAACTTCTAGTCTTTATTTTTGTCCTGTAATACTAAATTCTACTTTTATTCATATAGATGAAAGCACAGAATGGAAGGTGATAGTTAAATCATTTAAAAGTAGTTTTCCAGTATATCCTTTACTGAAGAGTTTTCCTTCATGGATCCTTACAGCCTGATTTAGACAGAAAATGAATTTCTAATCTACGATACAGACAGCTTGAAACATAAGGCTAGTTTTTGTGCAAGTCTCTTCAGGGGAGTAGCAATGACAGGACAAAGGGTAATGGGTTTAAACTGGAAGAGGGGAGATTCAAACTACACGTTAGGAAGAAATTCTTTACAGTGAGGTTGTGGATGCTCCCTCCCTGGAGGTGTTCAAGGCTTGACTGGATGAGGCCTTGAGCAGCCTGTTCCAGTGGAAGGTGTCCTTGCCTATGGCAGGGCGTTGGAACTAGATGATCTTTGAGGTCTCTTCCAACCTAAACCATTCTATGATTCTCCAAGTAGCATCTTCTAACCAGAAGTGTCCCAAACGTCTTTAAAATTGGCATAGTATTTTGAGAAGCAATAGATTTTTATAATGATGTTGATTCAAAGACCCTTTCTAATAAGTTACCGATGTTAGCTCGGTCGTTTCTCAGGTCTGCATATCTATTATTCAGTCAGCAGAATTCTTCCGACTGAAAAAGAGAAGCAAGTTAAAATATTTGTTTGAAAGCCAGGTTAAAAACTGCAGGCAGTGGAGGAGGAGTCTTCTTGAAAGAAGTCCATAATAAACCACCAGTAAACACAGGGAAATGACAGCTATGACTTGGGAAATGACAATTCTAGAGGAGTTTAAAATGAAAGGCAAAGTGCTATTAAAGTTAAAGGAATACTATTTAAAAATGTACTAATTTTCCGTTAAAAAGGCCAATTAGTTTAAAAGGCTTGACAGCAGTAACTGCAAAACATAAGCACTCTGGTAATTACATTTTGAGACATGATTGAGCAAATGGGCAAACATCCCTGACAGATCTGAAGGAGCTGCGTTACAGCTCTGGAGCATAGGCTAGGTGGCACTGCTAGCTCAGATATCTGTGTCAGACTTTTCCTGCCGTTTGCCCCGTTCCAGTGTCTGTGATGCGTTTCTTCTTTTCTGTGCTTAGATCACACCTGTTTCATATTCTGATTCCGAATGTCACTTGCAGTGATGTCACACAGATGTCCGGGGGGTTCAGTTAATGGCAGTATTAAACAAGTATTTCCCCAGTTGTAGTCAACGGAAGGGATGCACTCCCATCACTGCAAAGTGTCTTGTTACTTTAAGTACGGCAGCACCTTTCCAAAGATATTCTGTGCATTGGTTTCTTATAAGTCCTGGCATATCCAGGCCATGTACCCTCCCACAGAGCAAGTAGAAGATCACTCTCAAATTAATTTCAGTGTAATATTATTTCAAAGGAAGTGGGTATCAGCTAGTTCAGCTCTTCAGTGTCCCTTTGTCCCAAACTAGCAAGAAGTAATGGGGAGGAGTCGTGTTTTTCTGACAATCAAAAGCATGGACAGGCAGGATTTTCCTGAGGAGTATTAAATACATTAGTACAAGAGGAAGAAACTGCATTTAGCAGAAAGTGACAACTTGCAGCGTTCATTCACCCTTTATAGTTGAGCATTGTCTGATCAGTTACAATGCCAGAGCCTAAAAGTTGGAATCTTTTTACCCACTGATGACAAAAACCCAGAGCCCGTAATTTGGCTGCACTCATCCATCTGATTAACTGGTGTCACCCACATCAGTCATGGTGTGAAGCCCAAATTAAGCCGTTCTTCCAAGATAAATGTTGCCTCCTTCGCTAACAAGTGTCTTTGCTTTGCCTTCACATTTGTCGAGCAGCGGGAGGCCTTTCTCCGGTGCCAGCATTCTGTTGCGTCAACCAACAGATCCGATGCTTCTCTCATTTTCGTCAGTTTCATTGTAGAGTATTGCTTCCAGACTTAGTCCTCGCTGGCATATGATACAAGGCAGAATTTGGCCCATTATGTCTTAGAATCATAGAATCAGTCAGGGTTGGAAGAGACCGCAAGGATCATCTAGTTCCAACCCCCTTGCCATGGGCAGGGACACCCTACTCTAGACCAGGCTGCCCAGAGCCTCATTCAGCCTGGCTTTAAACACCTCCATCACCTGCCTGGGCAACCCATTCCAGGCTCTCACCACTCTCATGGTGAAGAACTTCCTCCTCACGTCCAGTCTGAATCTCCCCACCTCCAGCTTTGCTCCATTGCATCAGGGCTGGGAGGAGCTGTGTGTCTGCATATTTTATTTTATTTAACTTTATTTTATTTGTATTAGCGAATTTGTGACTTGCTACATTAATCTCCTACTACTTTCCTTTCTCAGTTTAATAGGAGATCTGTAGCAAAATGAATTATAAGCCCACAGTATAATTTCTTAGTAGATCATGGTGGAGTGAGTTACAAGTGAATTTACAGTAAGTGGTAATTGTGCACTTGCACAGTACAAAATTCAGACTGTATCTATTTAAATCTAGATTTATGGCTGTAGTTGCTATAATTTGAATTACCAAGTAAAGAGCTAAAATGTTGGCAGCCAGTGACGATATGGCCTAATGATACCTCCTAAAGAGGAATAAAATTATTAGTACAATTTGAGACTTTTGCATGTTTTATCAATAACTGCAAATCACCGTTCTATAAAACCAGGCTGTTCTGCACGACCCAGAATCGCACAGTCGTAGAGCAGGTAAACATTTAGTATGGTCAGCCTCACTGTAAACCAGATTTGTAATATCTACCAGTAAAGATGTGCTTTGCTTTTGTTCTTCAATCTGATTTTAGATGGAAAACTGAGAATAGCATTTTTGCATAATATTAGGTGGCATTACTTAGAGAAGAAAAAGGAATAAAAAATACTGAATAAGAGTAGAGAAGGCATAAGTAGAGATGCTGTTGCAGAAGATGGTATGCTTTTGTCAGGTTATGTGCTTAAAGTGTCATATAGAATATGTTGAAGCACATTTTTACTGATGGGCTTTTCCATCTTCTACGATTGCAGTGTCTCCCTCCAGGGTCCGGCAGAATTCGGCTTTATATCTGTGCAGCTGATGTCAAGTAACATTGCTGCCCAACCAGAGCAGCAGTTGTGTTCATTATTTTAGTTCTGCACAGTATACACTGGCAAAAGCTAAGAAAGGAGGCTAAACTTAATGCCAGTTTCCTTATTTTGAGTAGTTCAATGTTGGAAAAGTGTAGCACAGTGGGAAGAGTTGTTGAAGAGGGCAACTCCAATTCTCACCTCAGGAACATCAAGCAAGAATTGAATAAATAATCATATCTTAGTGTCTTCTCCCTCTCACCACAGCAGTTCCTGTTAAACATCATGTAATCACTCCAGATTTATACTCCTGAACGACGTCACATGATTTTTTCTATATATTAAGAAAGATTTGAGTGTTACCCTTGAATTGTAACATAGTGCATCCACATCTGTAAGAGCTGCTTGGAGATGAGCCATCGGTTTAGAATGACTGAATCTTCCTGAACTCCTGCTAATATCAGACTATCAGACATCTCTTCACAGTACAACTTGTATTTAAAATATGTAGCCTTACTCAGGCCAAGTTAAAATAACTGGAGTTGATGAGATGCAAGTATTTGCTTTAGGGCATGTATAACAATAACAATATGCTCCTCTCGTTTTAATTTAGTCAACAGGTAAAGGGCATTTGTGCCTATGTTAATAAGCAGGGAATCTTGAATTCATGAAACTTCCACATAACAGTGAAAAATGTTGCCATGTAGAATTCGTTTTCCCATGTTTTATCTGTCGTCTCAAGTGAACAATAAAACTAAAATGCCATTATACACAGAAAGGATATGAAAGTTACACAGATAGGAAGCCAGTTCTGCTTTTTCGATCTCGGGGTAAGATATTTGCCATATAAAAACTTACCAATACCAGTATGTTTTTTTCTAACACCTTAGAGCAGTGTATGAAATTTAAGCAGAGAGGAAGACCACCATCACTGGCATCAAACAGAACACACTTGTCTTTCAGTGTTAAATAAGTTATTCAAGCTTGAGGAAATAATACTGGGATTAGAATGTATTTAAAGGTACCTCATCCAAATGGTTTCCCATTTGATGAATGCTGAAGAAGGGCTGGATTTTACAATACAAAATCTAAATCTTGTCGTAATGATAAATAAGAAACACCTTCTTCTGCTGAACCTGTACCTCAGTTTACCTGCGCATTAAGTGCAATTCTATTACATGGATGGAGCAAGTCATTTCATTTAAAAGTGTTATTTAAAATTCTCTTCAATCTACACATGCTGTTTGAGAATTCAGTATTCATTTTCAACTGGTTGGATTGCAGGCGTTTAATCCCGGTCCCAAATTCAACAGAAGTCATAAATCTAGTAACGGAGTCTACACATACAGCAGTGCCAATCCTGTGTTCTCTACAGCGAGCTCAATTTCTTCTCGTCCATCCCATATGCTTGCAAAGCTTTGCAAACACAGATATTAGTGACATTATGAGTGACGGTGCCGCCCTTCTTCCCTTTTGTTCAGTGTTATTTTTTGCCCAGTACATTACATTGTGGCTATTTAACTGAGTATCTCCCAACCCTACCAGTATACTTGTAAGTGAACTTGAAAGTCATTCATCTGGCATTAAATTAATATTTAAAATACCCATTGTTTGCCTGACAGATCAGCAACGCTACAGATGCTGGCAAAATGTCAGTATGAAGTAAATCTTCCCTAATAAACCACACTTACCCTATACCCTAGAGTTTTTTAAAAGGACCACCAGGATCCCAAACTCATCATACATTTATCTGGAAGGAACTCAAGATGTTTAATTGATACGTGCTTATGTCTGAACACTGTCAAGTCTCGTAATAAGATGTTTAGTACAATGCATTGGTTAGACTGCTAGAGTCCGGCCACAGTAATAAGTAATGACACATGCAGCACAAAGGCATCTCCCCAACGAATTGGTGACAAGAGTGAAAAGGCAATCTAGCCCCTGTAAGCTTTAAATATGGTCTGAATTTTACAACTGCATGTCCTAAAGCCCATTATTAGACATGAAGACAATGAGAAGGAAAGCAGCCATTGCATCACTACTAACACCAATTACAGGGAACATAAATCATTCAGGTTTTTGTACTTTAATAAAAATCAGCCTAAATCGGTGTTTAAAAGGAAGGATCTGGTATAGGAGCCTAATGGGATAGAAGAAAATAGAGTAATTGGAGGCTGCTGTCTTTTCACTTTCTATATAAAATCATTTGAAGAGACAGCCAAGAACTTTAAACAGCGGAAACCCAGAAAAGTTGTAATTTGGATGTCTTCAGTTGTGACTTTAATGGTGTTTGCTTAAAGAGCTCTCTTTTATCTCTGCAGACATACTTCAATGACAATATCCTCACACTGATACGGACATTGGTAACAGGAGGAGCCACACCAGAGCTGGAAGCACTGATTGCTGAGGAAAATGCATTGAGAGGAGGTTACAGCACGCCCCAGACACTTGCAAACAGGGACAGGTGTCGAGTTGCTCAGTTGGCTTTGTATGATGGGCCATTTGCAGACCTAGGGGTAAGAGCGTGAGGAAAATGTAGGACCCAGGCTGGTCTACATTTACGTGCTTTCTCTCATGCAGAATTAAAATCTATTTTAATTGCTGTAAAATTTATAATATTTAATTTAATGGAGCTTTTGATTCCTTTGACAATTCACAACACAGAGTGTCAGGTTTACTCTTACTCTTTGTAAGAAGCTGTATGACTTCCCCGACTCCTTGCCTGGATATTTAATGCAGAAAACCCTGCAGCTCTTCTCAGTCATCAGCTAAAGAGATGGATGAGCTGACTTGGATGATAGAACCATTCTAACAGTAGTCCATTGTAAAAATGAGCAATATCTTTACCTTTTTGGGTTTTTTTAGTCTTTGCATGGAGCTTCCAGTTCTTGATTTACTGTCTCAAAAACAAGGCTGAAAGGCTTTCTGCTGTTTCTTGATAAAGGAAGAGTCCTTTGAAATCCTAATTTTCTGACATTTTGACTCCACTATCCTGAGCGAAACAAACAAAAAGAAACAGAAACCCCAACCCCATAATTTCACGGACCAAGGGTCTGCAAAATAATGATCACTTTTTATAATTACTTATTTGAAATAAAACCTTTACATCATTTATCTCCTTGAATGAAAGATTCCGATTCATGACACACAACAGGCTGTCCTTTTTTGTACGGGCTCATGGTGAAAATTCTGTTCCCCAGCACTGCAGAGAAAATCAAATGTACTGTTATCTTTTGTTTCTTTTCCCTCTCCTTTTTTTCTTACCTTAGGATGGAGGCTGTTACGGAGATCTATTTTGTAAAGCACTGAAAACATACAATATGCTTTGCTTTGGAATTTATCGATTAAGGGATGCACATTTAACTACTCCCAGCCAATGCACTAAACGGTGAGTCTGGGCTTTCAGAACATGTCTGCTTTGCTCTTCTTCAGTCTTCTCAGTCAGGACCATTCTAAAGCCTGTGGTAAATCTAAAAAAGGCTTTCTTTAACTCTCTGTTCTCTAACTTTGTCACAAAAGCTAACTGTTGGAGGGCTTGGCGGTGACTCTTTAGCCAAGTTTAAATTGTAAGCTGAGTATCATAAGTTTTCAGCACATCTAAATCAAAAAGTTGTAAAGTTCATTTTTAGAATCTATCTTTATCTGGTCTGATTTGTGATCCTCCATGGTTTGCATATAAGTAAAGAACTTCAGCTTGCTTACATCAATCAGCTTTAGGTCACTGGATATTAATTTAGAATATAGTAGCTACACTTTCTTTTTTCCCAAATGTTCAAAGTAATACTGCAGTAAGTGGAAACCTTTCTCTTGATGTGCTACATTTTTACTTCAGTATCACCAAGGCTGACCTCAGTGCTTTAAGTAGAGGAGACAATTTTCCACCTTTGCAAACTGAAGGCCATTTAGCAGCCGACTTGAAATGTGTCTGAGTTAGAAATACACACACAGAGACCCATACAGAACTATCACAAACCTCCCATCTGTTACGGTTTCCTTCTCTACAAAAAGCATTGTTATTGAATGCCCATGGCAACTGGCAACCCTGCAGCCCATCACAGTGGTTTCTTATGGAGGGATCTGGGCAAGTTGGGTGAAAATAAGGCATATTTTCAGTTTAGGTTTACACCGCACTTGCTATACCTGTGATTATTTGTTGAATCAATTAATTACTTATGTCCCTGAAGCTAAACCAGATTACTTATGAGCACTGAATTCATTTGAAAAGAAGTTGTGAGTTTCATGATCAATTTTTACTTGTTTCTTGCCAGGACAAAAAATGCCTATTGCCTTGCTCAAGTACATCTTTCACATGCATGAGAAACTTTAGCAGCAGAATATACTCAGTTCCTATGGTTAACTGAAGGCTAGGATTGATGAAATGGATAGACCTTTTAATTCAGGCCCAGGAAGTATACTTAGCCAGGCTGGATTCTTGCAGATTCCTTTTTAAATAATGCTTTTCAAGGCCAGGAATGTACATATCTAAAATCAACCTCACTGCAAATGTGCTGGTGTGTTTTCCATAATTTATATACAGCCACAGCACAAACCAATAATTGTTTGTCTTGCTCTATTGACAATACAGTATTTTCTAAGTATACAGCAAATATATATTTCAATATAACTGCCCCTAAAACCCTCCTCTCCCTGCTTTTCAGCTGTTCTTTTAAACAGCCTTGCTGGTGGGTAGTTACTGGGTTTTGTCAATCTGTTTGCTGGAGTCATTGCAATAGAGTGCAGCTCGGTAAAGGAGGGTAATCTTTGTGGTGTCTCCTCTGACGTGGCTCACTTGAGGGACCCCCTGCTCAGATAGTATGTCTCTTGCAACAGAAAACATACCAAAAAGCAGTATCTGATACGAGAAGGTCTTGAATCCTAGTGGGTATTATGGGAGCTAAAATGAGTGCGCACTGAAGGAAAGGGAAATGCCAAACTGCAGGTAGGTGTTTCTGATAGAACTCCAGACTGATTTCTGTAACAACAAATCTAAAGCCTCCTTTCTTCCTTTTGTTCTTTCTTTCTTTCTAGTTATGTTATCACAAACCCACCGTATGAGTTTGAGCTCGTGCCGACAGACTTGATCTTCTGTTTGATGCAATTTGACCACAACGCTGGCCAATCCCGGGCCAGTCTCTCTCATTCCTCCCATTCCTCCTATTCTTCCAGCAAGAAGAGCTCATCAGTTCACTCCATCCCCTCGACAGCAAACCGACCGAACCGCACCAAGACCAGGGATTCCCGGGAAAAACAGAAGTATGTGCAGGAAGATAGACTTTGATATGTGTACCTGCTGCCACTGTGTGTGAAACTTGCATTCACCACCCATTCTCCCCAGTTAACGTTTCCAGCAGTAATGTTACCTGTTTTCCCATGGAGTGCTCCCTTTTTGTACACATACTTTGCATATGTATGACAGTGTGCATGTGATTGTCATTTTTATTTCACCACCATAAAACCCTTAAGCACAACAGCAACAAAGCAGACGGACCAAAAGTTATTTATGATGCTAAGGGAGGAAGAAAAATTCTAAACCCATAGGCACACTGAAAACATAAATAACTCACTGCAGTTACTCTACATATCAGAAAATAGAGTATATTTAACATGAACACTTGCTCCTGATGTCAGAGTTACACAAAAGACATAATTTAGTGCAGAAGCATTGATGTATGTTGCAGTAGGTTTTTTTATATTCATATTTACAGGCATTGCTACATTTATGTGAAGCTTATAAAACTAACCCATTAGAAAAAAAAAATCCCTACTGATTTTTCACTCTCAAACCTTATATTTTATAGGGCTTGCACTCTTTGTATAGATTATTGCTACGCACCTGCTTTATACCAAAGAAATGTCAGGGACTTTTCTGCTTGTTTAAGGACTTTCTCTGAAATACTGGCCTTTTGGAGATAGTGTCTTCTCCCTTTAACACTGAAATTGTCTAGGCATAGAGTTGTAAAACTCCAATGGTTTAATTTAAGTTTAGAGAGAGTCTAATTACATATTAAATTATTATTCTGTCTATTTATACTGCCACATGAATAGCTATATTTTCTTTCACTTTTGACATTTGGGATAAAAAGCCATATGTATCATAAATATTGGATGTAAGTCATTAAAAACTGCCTTCCTGGGACTTTTACATCTTTAAAAGGTGAATTAGTCACCTTATGTACAGAATAAATAATGTTCAGAAAAGAGCAAGCATTTTTTTTATGCTTAAGTATCAGCTCTCGAGGGACTTCGTTGCTTTCCCCAGATGGCAGTTTAACTTTCCAAGTTACAGTGGTGGTATAAATCCTCCAATATCAGTCTCAATACATGAAGATCCTCCAGGAACCCTGCTTCTTGTTCTAGCTGTTTCTTTTCAAGGTGTGCATGCCAGGAATACAGGGGAGGATGACTGAATGCCTTTAAAGTCTCCTCCATTTGGGAAGGAAAGCTGCTGTGCCCTTGACAGCTAATGAGCACAACAAGAGGGCTGAGGTGGAAATCTTCACTGTGCTGAGGCATCCCCTTCTAGGCCCTTGTCAGTTTAGTTCTTGAAGTTTCTCACCAATGACACACATAGCCAAACAAAAAACTCTGGCAGGGAATTCAGTGAAGTAGTGGAAGGGAACCCTACCCTGGACAGCCATAGAAAGTATACTTCCAGCTCCTTTTTTAAATTGCAAATGCCAACCTTTTGAAATACAGAACTAGTTCTAGGTCACCTGAAGAGTTTCCCAGGGTAGGGAGGCCAGAAACACATCCCGCCTTCCCTGGATGCTCATCAAGAAAGCATGCCAACAGAAAAGAACTATTTGGATGTGGGAGTGATGAGCTTTGTAACTGCCAACCCAGACAAGGTGCTTTTATGGTTAGTGCTGTTTTCTACCTTCCCCTTCCCCGAGCATGATAATTTTGAAGATTTGCTTGCTGTGTGAGTTGACAATGAAGCCAAGCACTTTTACTGACAAAACCTGGAACCGGCTAAGTGGGCTACAGAGAGCGTCACTGCGCAGTGTTCTGCGTGGTGACTGGAATACAGTACATATGTGTGTGTCTGCATTCAAATGGCAGATGTAAGTCCTATCAGGGAAATACGCTGCAAATTATGGATGCTGCCCTGAAAATGAGTCTTACAGTTGCTCTTCATCGTAAAGAGAAATTCATGTGTTTCCTTTTTGCAAAGAAAGTTACTGTGTTTTGCCCTAAGAATATTTATTACTACAAGGATGTGCCAGTTAAAGTGCTCAACAGGAAATATGACAGTTTAAAAGCATTGTAAAACTTACATAGCTTACTTCTTTTTCTAAAGTGCAACAAGGATGAATAGAATGGGCCAAGGTATGACAATTAATGGTTCTGCATGACCTAGCAACTGCTGTGGGTTTCCTTCTATAACTTTGTCCTTGTGAAAAGTTGTGAAATTAAAACAAAGTTACATAGTTACAAACTTTATTCAGTTATTGGTTTGTTTGGTTGGTTGTTTGTTTTGTTGGTTTTTCTTTTGCCTTTTTTTCCCCTCCAAACCAGAAGTAAAACTGGCTGCTGCTGCTGCTGCTGCTGTTGCTCAACCCTGGTTTATTTTTTTATCCTCTCATCTGCTTGCCTTTCTAATTGCACGTGTCCTTTTGTGAACACTCAGGTTCCTGCTCAGTGAAGATGCCTACCCTGGTGCAGACATTACTTTTAATTTCACATTCCTCATTCCAGTTCCTTTCCTCCCTTTCCCTCCCTACTGCCCTGTCCTCCGTGTATGTTCACGAGCATCTTTTTATGTTGGAAATACTGACTGAAGAGATTCAAGAGGAATTATGCATTTTGGAAGAATGTTAATGGCTTTGACACCAAAATGCTTTTCCATTAATGTTTTATCTGTTTTCCATTTAGCAGAGGGAAGAAGGGTGCTAATATAAAGCCAGTTGTCATCTATGACATAATGATTTTATTAAAAAAGAAAAGTATTTGTATAACTCTGCAGCTCAAATAAGGGAAAAAATAGTGTGCAGAAGAGAGAAGCAAATTGTTTAGTTTGTGAACAACATAAGAGAAATCTTTAGTAGGGATGCAAATCTGAACTCTTCAAATTGTATTGAAGTCTGCTGCTCCTCTGCCTTCTTCCCTAAGGTTGGAAGTCTTAAAGTTTTGACTTTTAATTATATCATGTGCAACTTTTCATTACTAACTATAGATCATTAATCAAAGACTTTGTTACAGCTATGAAGATTGTTTGATATGGATATAGTAATGAAATTGGGACAGTGGTCATTACAAGGACAATGTTTATACCAACTATGTTATCTTCCCAGATCTTTTCCACGTTCAAAAGTAGCAGGAAATCTCCTTTTTGTTCAGAAACTTATCCCAAGTCAAACATTCTTAGTAACAAGCCTGGTTGGTTTCTTGAAAGTAGAAAAGCAGCACCAATGCCCAGAGATGATATTTCAGAGTCTTAAATGGAGGTCCTGCCACTTGCATCACTCTCATCATGGTTTCAAAAATGAAAACTAGGCTTGTAGTAATTTTATTGATCTGAGTGTTGATGTAAAACCTTATCTGTCAAATCTGCAGGTTCTTGGCAGAATTTAACTGCCAGTTAAATTCCCATTGCCAAAAGTAAGAGTTTTGCCAGTTAAAAAAAAACAAAACCCACCAAGCGCAAGTCTGGAATAGAATTTTTATCCCAAATCTTCAGTTGCCCTGGAGCAAAGTAAAGACTTTCACAGAGAGTAAGAATAATTTCTCTTCCATCTCCTCGCAAACTACTTACTGCCTGTTAACATTTGAAATACTCAACTGCCGAGCAAATAATTGCTGAGCAGATGGGTGGAGAAACTTGGATTAAATTTTCTTACACAGGAAGAAATTGCAGAGGAAAATTTTCATCCTAACTGTAACCAAGCTTCCTGTGTGTATACACCCAAACAGATACATGCAAGGCTTAGCTGAAACTGTCACTAAATTAAAAAGTTTAAAACAAGTGTAAAATAATCTGGAATTATGGTGAGAATACAGAGCAGGTAAATCTCTGTGGCATATTTAGGTTCTTTGCCTCTGGTCAGAAGAGACACAAGGTAAAAGGTAACACAGACACACAACAGCCCTCCCAGAAATCTGAGCCCCCAGGAGGGGCTCTCAACCGCCCCTTCACCTCCCCTCTACCCCTCTCAAGCTTACCTCAGTTCCAAGGAAGAATGGAGGTTCGGCCAGGGGGGTTAGGAAGCAAATTGGATTAGAAAAGAAATGGAGGCTGAGGTTAGAGATGCAGCTCAGCCAGCAGTTGAAGTGCCCAGTGGTTATCTATGTTTTGCTTTTCATTCTTATACATCTCAGTAAGCCTATGAGCGAAGTAGACATCACCATTGTTTCCCTTTCACAGCCTGTAATCTTAATTCTTCTCACCAAAACATTCTAGCTAGCTTCAAACTAGCACAAGAGGGTATTTAACAGTGATGTATTCAAACATGATCACTAAATTCAGAAGTAATGAGAGAAGTTTGAAAGCACCAGAAGAGTAAACCTCTTGGAGGAATTGCTAAGAGTTTCACCCAACTTGAAGACTTTAGGTCTTCCTATTTTTTTATGCTGCAGGAAACAGTGTAATTGCTTTGTAATAAAAGCATGAATCCTGTATGACTGCTATGGATGCACTGGGATGCTGATAGCCCATTGCAAGCACAGGTGTTTGATTGTAAAGTAAATGTTTTCTGCTTTCTCTGTGTGAAGTTACTTAGCTCTTCCCACATCTCTCAGGTTATGCTGTCAAAGACAAAGCTGTCAAATAGTGTAGGAGGGTCAGGAACTCGCTTGAGCACCTCTTTAAAAAATAAAATGATGCCTCTTCTGGCTGAAACACACATGGTAAGGCTCAACACACGTGTCAAAAGGGAGGGAAACAGACTGAACATGGCAGAGAACTGATAAAAAGGTTACGTGACTATAGCACTATAAAGACACTGCAAACCCATTTTTTAGCTGATGTAAAGGCAAGAGGAAGCTGTTTGTTTAAGATACATATAAATTTGTGCTCAGACATATCAAAGTTAGCTGTGAGCATAACAGATAAGATGGAGAATTTTATAAGGAAATTAAGGACATTTAGTAACCGGGAGCACAGCATCTCAGGGGCCAAGAGAAAAAATGAGAAGCAGCATGCTCACGTTTCAAAGGTAAGTAGAGAGGTCCCTGGACTTTCACAGGAGTTACAGCACTGTGTGCTCAAAGACAATTTCAACAACAGAAATGTAAAGCTGAGCATTTGGTGCTGGAGATGCTAATGCCTGGATCAAGGTTTCGATACTGGCAAAAACGAAACAACAAAAGAACTTAGAATTTGCCAGTTGCTGCATTTACTGTGTATTTTCTGTCTTTATTGCTTGCCAGATAAAGGCAAAGAGGTACTTGACAGTATCCTTTTAATGATCAGCTCACTTGTAAAGATTAACACATAAATAATGGCCTTGCTTTGAGAATAATTGTAAAATTGTTTCAACTGGGAAAAGATCTTTAAGATCATAATTCCAGGGAAAGCAGTGCTTTACACTGGCTTCTGAGAAGAGTGCAGTTCACCACTGATCGCTAGAACTCATGCGGCTCTCCCCTGCTACTTCGTTCTGTTTGTAAAGGAAGTCTGTGCACTAGACGTTCAAAAAGAAGATGGAGATGAAAGTTCACAGTGCTTAGCTTGCCTCAAAATCATTTTAAACACAGACCATTAGGAAACTGTTAGTTTGGAATTGTTTATGTGATCTTGCAAGGCTTTTAAAACGTGATAGCCATCACGCTTTACACCTCTCTGAAAGGTTGGTTTAATTGTAGATCACATAAAATTGGTTTCCCCAAATGCATAATGGTTCATGTGTCACACTCCAACTAAATGGTTTTTTAAATGGAGTTGAAATTATTTTGATGTGTACACACTCCCAGATCTTTTTTTTTTTAACTCCTACAACCTTTCTTAAACCAGCCCCCATCAGGAGCCATTCCCTTAAAGTCTCATTAATAATTCAGATGTTCTGATGACTTTAAAAGATCTATGGAACCGAGGCTTTTTTTTTAACTGCTTGACAAAAAGATAAATGAATGTAGAAAGAAGCGGTAGGAGTGTGGCAAGCTGTAGATCATCTCTGAACAGATTGTAACTTTATCATTCTGTCAGGAAGAATAATTTAAAGCACTTAATCAGTTAGCTTCAGTGTGCAGGATGTAACATTATGAATTCCTATCGTCCAATCTGTTCAAATCAAAGGGAACTTAATTATAATAGGTAAGAAGGAGCGAGAGAGATGGGAGATGAACATTGTTCAGACTTGGGGAACTTCAAGTGGGCAGGGAAGCATTTAATCTGATCACAACCGAGTAGGATACTTTAGAGAGAAGTAAAATGCATTCTACAGGATGACAAGAAAAACAAAATAGTTCTGTTTAGCTTCAGAAGTAGGCCCCTAATGAATGATTCCTTTTTCCTCTTTACATTTAAAAACCCATAAGCATAGGTAATATGTATCTGGGCAAAAAAAAAAAGAAAGGATCAAAGCCGCACGAATTTGAGGTCTGTTGTTGGACAGTTGGGAGCTTGCATGTAGATACTTCAAATCTAAACATTCACACTAGGTAAGATTTTATATTCATGAATGTGACTGAGAACCCCAGTAACCCTGGAAATCAAGCCACTTCTTTAGAGGCTCTAGCTTCAAAGCTACTTACTTTTATGCATGATGTCCAGGTATTTGTCCTTCAGTCTTCCTGGTTTTCCAGTTTCCAGCTTTTGTGCTCAGCCCTTGGGTCTCTCAGGTGGAGTTTGCTTTGCTTATTTTGATTTATTTAAAATGAGCACTCCCATCCATTCTTGCCCAGATACAGCAGCACTTCAGTGGTGAGCAAAGTGGCAGTTTGCATTATGCGAGAAGGGAGATGCTAAAGCTGCTTAGGCATTTTGAGTTTGCCACTGAGTAGTACATACCTGTAGCTCTGCTACGCCCCAGTCTCAGAATTCCATCCCCAGAAGCATTTGTGTCCATTGCTTTGCACACTTGGCAGGTGTGTTCACAAATACTTGTCAAAGCACCTAATCACTATCAGCCACACTTAAGACCAGGACATTCTACGTCTTGGAGTAGAGCTCTCCTCTTGTGAACTTGTACACCTGTAATTAAGAAATACAACAATCAAAATTGCTCTCTAAAGGGCTTAAGAAAATATTTTTTTTCCCTTCTTCTGTGAATTTTAAGGTTTTGTCAACATTTGTACATGAACAATGCAAAATAGTGGTTACAACCAGAGATGGCTAGGGGGTGGCTGCAGTGCTGCAGCCTCTCAGAATCCACACTCCCTCTTACATTGCTCCCAGCAACCTTTAAACCAGTACCATAAAATTCTCCCTGTGATCACAGAAACACTCACTCCTCAAAGATATACAAGGAACAACTTCCCCTCTAGTCCCTTTTTTTTTACATCCATGCTTGCTTTGCCTTGCTGTCACACAGCACTGCTAGCACGTTCAGGACCCCCAGTACAGTCTTCAGTATCAGGTGTGTTCCATGGCCCTTCACAAACTGCAGAATTCAGCAGAGCCCAAGCAGCCAGGATTCTGAGTAGCAATACAGTGGCCATCCCATGCGGGACTGTAGCCATCTGGCACCATGAATGCAAAGCATATTTATTTTAGCACCAGATGTGGGATGTTCTGCATGACTCTTGAGCCAGCAGTCGCTACCGTGCTGAGGATGAAATGGCTCAGAGAAGCCTCTGACGCTTGAGGTACTTCTCTGTATATGGACTCATGTGATCTCTTCTGCATTGCCTTTACTCCATCTGCTCGTCCTGGCTTATCAGTTTAGCCTTTCATTTGTATTGTTTTTTGAACAAATGAATCAGAGGGTATTCACTTAAGCATGAAAAGGAGGAAAAAAAAAGAGCTCTCTTAGCATACTGACACTTCCCTTTAGCTTCTACTATCAAGTCTGCAAACATGTCATCCTCCTTTCATGAAAAGTATTTTCATAGGTATTAATGTGATGCACTTTACTGCTAGTAGTCAATGTCACCTTCTATTGATTGCCTTTTCACTCTAAACTTTACTGACTGCTCCCTCTTTTTCCTGATTTTTTTTTTCCTGGTGTTTATGTATATATATATATATATATATGTGTGTGTGCTTCACTAATTAAAACTCTCATTTTCCTTCCTTATTCTGTCTCTACCCATTTTGCTTCTTAGCAGAAAAGAAATGGTTTACAGATGAGCCGGATAATGCCTATCCCAGAAACATTCAAATCAAGCCTATGAGCACTCACATGGCCAATCAGATCAATCAATATAAATCGACAAGCAGCTTGATACCACCAATCAGAGAAGTGGAAGATGAATGTTGACTCCTTCGAGGCCAGAATTATTTTTTTATCTCCTGACAAACTTCATGAATGGTGATGTGACATTTATTCCTCTTTACACGCTGAACCACTGGTGGAGAAGTTAAGAAGGGCGAGCCTAACGGGAAAAAAAATAGACAGATCTCTGTTTGTCTGCCTTTAATATTGCTTCCACATGTTTTGGAAAGTATTTCATTTATAAATTAACATAATCAGAATTAGTCATGTATAGCCTCTAGTGTTTTAAATTATTTTTATTTATTAGGAAAAAAAAAAAATTCTTTTTTTTTTTTCCATTGTCAAAAGTATTTTCATGTTAAAAAAAAGCCCTGCATATGTGGCCAGACTCCTAAGCAGTTAACAAAACAAACCTCAGTCTTTGCGTTAGAGGAGAATGATGGTCACAGTTACAAGGACATGTAATTAGGGGAGATAAATGATATATTTACAGAAAGAAAAAAAAAAAAAAGGGGGAAAAAAAAAAAAGGTCCAACTCGTATTTTAGTAAACCAAAACAAAAGAAGAAGAAAAAAAAGTTCACCAAGCTGTTTCTTTACGGAAGGATGTGTACTTTGTTCGGCATTGACACCAGCGCTTAATAAACTGAACTTCTTTATTTTCAAAGTTGAAAGTCATATTTTTGTAATGTAGCACTCTTCTGAAGTATTGCTTTACTACCATAAACAGAGCATCTTAATTGCCAGTTCTTTTAAGGTCCAATAAGCCCACACATACGTACACAACATTGTGCCCCGCCATGCACGCACGCACACATACGCACACAGAGAGAAGCCCAGCATCCCTGATAACCTGCTGCACTAGCATAGTGAATATCACTGCCCTAAACTGAGGGCCATGTAGACAAGGTGCTCATAGGCACCACTTGCTATATAAAAGACAACCCTGGCAATTCCACTCTGCTTCCCACTGGCCATCAGCAGTTGCTAATTTCAGGAAGGCAAACTTGCCCATTCCTCTTCTTTTGCCACGTACTGCAGTGCTTTAATCCAGCGTGCATACATAGTGCATGAACTCATAAGTTACAAGACTTCCCATCTACGTATTTTGTTGTTTCCTTACTGCAAAAGTGCTGATGGCCTTGCATTAGTCTTACTTGGTTCAGCTTTTTCCCCTGGTATGTAGAGAGGTTTAGCTCTGGATCTTTGCACGTTGGTGAAAGCTCAACTCTTGGTTAAAGGCAGACACCACGATGTTCTCAGTTAATTCCTGCACCTAGCAACATCCTGTATTTCAGCAGTTATTTTTTTTTACATTTGTTTTCATTTTGCTGGGACACCACACATAAAAGTACAGTAAGAACCAAATCAAATTAAAAGTAATGAATGTATTTATGCTAACTTACAAAAGGCCTTTGATGGGTGCCTTTTGTGTCGACACTTTCACAAAGTTGCCAACAAGCTTTATAGCCATCGGACTAAAATGTGACGTTTCATATCTGAGCTGCAATATCTAGCCCAAGCATTTGATGGTCTAAGTGACTAACTCTCTCTAGCTCAAATTAGCACCATCTGACACAATTTTGTGTAGAAAATAAAGAAAAGGCTGTGCTAATAAAGATTAAACCAAAACCATAGGACCCAGTCATCACGAAAGGCAGATTTTTCATCGTGCAAGTTAACTTTAGGCTTTGTAATTTTGCAGAACTGTTAAAAACCACAATAAAACATACAGAGCTACTTCTATCATTAGAGAAATACTAACAAATAAATACAGAGCAGATTAATTTACTGTTAAAACAATGATGTCCACTACGTAGTCCAACATTTAAGCTAAGCTATCTCAGCTTTAATGTTTGTCCACTGGCTGCAGTGCAAAAGTAACCATACTAACACCTAAATAGGCTTTATTCTGAAGTGACTTCTTGGACTGTGACCACTTTGTTGTGACATTTTGTAAAATAGCTATTTAAAGAAGGCAATCACAAAATGGTTACCACAGTATCTGTAAAATTGGATTACTTAAAATAGTTCACTCTTCTACAAAGTAACAAAGCAATTAAACCTGTTTTCCATTATTATTTAGACCATATTTAACCCACTTTTCAGAGTCTGCAAAACAGAAGATGATTCTGGTGAGTTCTTCCAATCTATGCTGCTTCAGCTAGTGACACGTTATAGTCTATGTGGAGTTTCTGCATTGGGTCATGTTAAGCCTTTACTTTGAAGTCAGTGCTCCTTTTTCATTTATGAACTGCATTTGTACTATAGCTAAAGTGAAAAGAAAAAAAAAAAAAAAGCTGGTCCTGAGCACAGGAGAACTTTTGAAATTCATTTTCAACTTCAACAAGTACATGCAATTACTTTTCTTTCCTTAGAAGATTGGTTTTTAATTGCAAGGATGTAGACCATTATCTCTCGTATTTTATCCTATGCAATGCCATTGTAGAAGGTCCTTCCTTCAGAAGTGAGCATTTGGTAGATAATAAACTAATGAATTAAATGCAACTCTCCTACGTAGCTAAGGTTTGTGTGTGTCTCTGTCCAGTTTAACTGTCACACTCAAAATTTATTATGGTGCCAACTGTGTGTAATGAACAGCTGAATACACTCACACTCTCTCCCGGCACAGATAGTTCCAGATGTAAGGATATTAGCCAGAACAATGCCTCTAAAAAGCGAGACAGGGGAAAAAAAAGCACTGATAGGTGTGGGTTTGCATTTCAAGTCTCTAGAACAGATAAAAGCAATCAATATTTTTTTTCTTACATCTTTTTTTTTTTTAAATGATCAAAGAGGCAGGACTAACTTTTGGTAGATAGAGGAACATTTGGACCACCTATCTGAGATCTTTGATGGTCAGCCATAAAAGACTACAATAAGACCAGCACCAATATTTGGATATATGAAGTTATATCAAGGCAAGTGGCTGGGAAAGTGGCCTAAGTGGTAGCTGACAGACCACATGATGATGGATGTAGACCTGAGGGGTTTGGTCCATATTAATGATTCTTCATTCTTTCTCAAAAGAAAACAAAAGGAGGCAGGACGAATTTCAGCTTTTTAAATCTCATGAAAATGGAGGCTAAGCACTTTTTTGCTGTTGGGCTTTTGTTTGTTTTCTCTGGGGTTTGGTTGTCTTTTTGTTAAGGTGTGTATTGAATAGAGAGAGCATCTGTGTGTGGCTGGCTGTATACGTATGCATCCATGGGGGATGTGTATGTGTTTGATACAGAGTGAAGACAAGAAGACAGTGATTGGTTTTGGGAAGAGAGAGCTATGAAAGAAGACACACCAAGAAAAAGAACTGACTTACAGGCTAGCATACTGCAGAATTGCACATACTGTTTCCTCCTGATTTGACCAAAAAGTAACCATTCCTGTTGATTATATTAGGGATGCACTGACAAGAGTGCACTGCAGAAATCTGTCCAGCTGCTGAAGAAGGCCTCTGCTCCTGGCCCCTCCTCATACTCAAGCACAGGCGTGCTGCCGCATTGCCAGAAAGGCTGCTGGCTGTCTCTCACAGCCGTTAATTCTATTTGTCCACAAAGCTGGTGAGCACCCAGAAGAAAGCATAAATGCTGGGATGGGCTGTTGCTCAGGTGGAAAGTGCCACACACACCAAAAATTGAGCTGTGCGTAAAAGAAACTATGCAGCACCGAAATGCAGTTTTTAAAGCCTCAATGCGCCTGGCGTTCTATGGCTTCTAAGAGTACATCATACAATGGCCCTTTTAATAGGGAAACAAAACCCTGCAAACATTTGCTTCTACTTTTCAAAACCTTTACTAAACTGTCACCTCCACTTTTACAGTAAAGTCTTCTTCCAGGGCAGGGTCAGTGGCCTAAGAGTAGAAGCTGCATGTGGCAGAAAGTACCAATGCCTTGACTTGGTGCATGATCAGTTGTACAGTGCTACGGACAGCATTGTTTTCCAAGAAGGGACCCTGCAAGCTTTACTAGCCCAAATGCCAGGAGCTTATGGATAGAGGTCACATCTAGGTCCTCAAGTAAATGTAAGCTCATCATAGCTATTTCCACATCATCTTTGCTGGGAAAGCCAGTGTTACTTATATGAGGTGAAGGCAGTGAGGATTCCATGTAGCTTTATCAAGCCACATAGTTGTCTTCAAAGCGTTGATGAGTGCTCAGCAGCATACAGGCTGTTAGGGCAGGTAGGGCTGTAGAGGAAGTTAAAGATGTGGGGGGGAGAGTTAAATGATTTTCTTTAACAAAAAAAAAAAAGGCCACCCAAAACCTCAGGCAGTATAGATGGGAAAAGACTCAACTTGCCTCATCCAGATATGGAAAAGGGGAAAAGTACTTTGAATGTAATAGGAGCCACTATGAAAGGATCATCTATAGCCTTTTATTATGGGTGGTAGTGTGATGGTGGGAAGGTTGTTGCTGCTGTTGGGTTTTTTTTAGGCCAGTGTAAGGAAGATTTGCATTTTCTGAACTCTTCAGAGAGTAGGAAAAGGGGAAGTGTAATAGCAGGTTTTCATATTTGTATTTCATACAAAGAGGACTTCATGTGTGTGTGTGTATGCGTGCACGCAAACTAACAACTACTGCAATAATGGGATGCATAAATTAATGCATAACAAAAAAGCAATAATTTACTGATGGGTAATTATGCAAGTTTTCACTGCTTGGTCACTCACTGGCAAATCCATAAGCATGGTAGCAGCTGCCTTGTTCTAGCTACTCACACAGGCTCAAAGCTAAACACAATGCAGGTGCTTCAAAGGTTTTATCAAGTAGGTTCGTAAGGGCTTCTGGCTCCCAATGTATTTGAAATGGACATATACTGAGGTCAGGATGTGTGTGTGGTATTTCATTCTTAAAGCTGTTATCATTGTGAATGGCCTTAGCACCAAAAGAAGTGTTTGTCTCACCTTTCATTTCCAGTTTTAAATCTGCTTAAACAAAATAACCAAGTGTGTGGAGAGGCAACAAATAAGACAAAGTGAAAACAGAAATCCTTTCCCTGTATGGCAGTGGACTGGCCTGGGAATATCTGTCAAAGTCAATCTCGGATGCATAATAAAATTTGGAGGAAGGGAGAGTTCTTTATATTCCTTGTTTTCATTGCCCTGACATCTGAACCACTGAGATCTCCAACATATGAAGAAATACTTTTTAAGGCTTTATTTTTCATTCTAAGAGTGTTTGAAGAATGTCAGACTTAGAGAATACAGGGTTGGGTTTTGGTTGGGTTTTTTTAGTCATTCTATATGCAGATCAGGTCTCCTAATATTCAGTTAGCAGGCATAATTTGTGTAGTACTTTTGTATGGAGCAATACTAATAGGTGTGAGTATAGCCTTCATCTGACATACGAAAAGAAAGGAGTAGCTGTTCAGCTCTGGCCACTGCCTAGTGTGGTACACAGTCCTGCAGCACTGACAATCCTGCCCCAGCATTTACAAAAGCTCTATAAAAGTAATGTATCTATTCTGCACAGATAATCCCTGCTATAGAACATGCAGCCTCATTGACACTGTAGAGTCTATAATGTCTGCTAGTCTATATAAGTGAGTAAATACCACTGAAGTGAAGAGATAGGACTGCTGGTCTAATGTGTCTGTTTTATATAACAGTGCACTACCCTTAACTGTCAGAATGAGAAAGGGAGAAAGGAAGAGAATAGAAAAGACATCGCTTTGGGTCTAATTGAGGACAACATCTAACTTAAGAAGCTAAACACAGTTGCACTGCATCTAATTAGAACCTTAGTGAGGTGGAGAGAGCTTCTTACTGCTTCAGGCAATGCATTGTAGAGGAGATCTTTAGAACTTAAAAAAAAAAATCAACAAAAAAAACCCACAACACAACATAGAGGTAGTTGAATACACATAATAGAAAACAGCTTTTTTAGAAACCAAAAATTTGACATATGAGCTCTTTTTTGTTGACTGGACAGTAAGAGGAGCTACATGAAAAGGGCAGTAGAAGATATCTCAAGTTCTTAAGCAGCAGTTAAACAAAATGTGGCTTCTGCCGCATTATAGCTTGGGACACACATGCTTAGCCACTGCAAATAACCTAAGAGAGAAGAGATGGCATATAACCTTACTTCTGACATTTCTGCAGAGTTCAAGGCAGATAGGTTATTTTCTTCCTTCAAAAAAAACCCCAAACACAACCAAAAAACCCAAACCAAACCGCAGATGCAACATATATAGTGTATATCCAACACAGATACCATATATTTTGCTGGCTTTAGCTTTCTATTTAGTTGTTGTAATTTGGGAGCAGGGATGTGAGGTACACTGAGAACCAGCTATCATTTTTAACTTACAAGTTCATCAAGAAAAAGGAGTATGACTTCATCATTTTACTTTTTACCATTATGGGTTGGTGAGAGAGAAAAAAAATGCTGGTGCTCAGAAATGATCTACCTGACTTTGTCATATGTAATATCCAGTGATAAATATATTGTCCTGTAAAAAAAAAAGTTTGTACATAACTTGTACATGGTTTCATTTTGTATTTTTCTCAGATTAAAATTTATGTATTTGTGTTCTAAAAGAAGGAGAGTTTGTTGTGGTTTTTTTTTCTCTTCAGTATGAGCTGTGATGCATAAAATTATGCAACATGTATCATCAAGTCATGAATACTACTTTGATCATGAAACCAGGGCTTTTAACACTTTGAACTATGGCTAACGCAGCTGCCTTCCTCTTCTGCTCACTCAACAGAAGCCCCTTCCTAATAATATTTGATATCAGGTGCCATGAAGGATGCTGAGAGAGCCTTAAGAGAATAGTTCTGCAGTGATGACAAACATCATGCTACCATCAGTCAAATACAATTGTCATCTGGTATGTTTTAGATACCATGGTTGAACAGAGCATCTCATAGCGTCTTTAGCTTCGATAGGTCAGTTTATGATGGATCTTGCTAAGCAGTCCAAAGCTCTTCTCTCTCATGACCTTATGCACTCACTCATGGGTGCATCCTATAAGTCCTGTGTATTTGTGTGTGTCTGTCCCAGGTTGAGGCTATAGGGTTAAAAAATTTCCCTGGGGACTAGAAGATTGTTGTTCAATCCCATAATTCTGCTATCTCTTTATAGACTCACAACAAGGTCAGTTTGTTCTCCTTCCCTCCTCCTCCTGCCCTGGGTGCATGGCAGGACCCAATCTATCGGGAACATGTATGCAGTAGGCCTCCTGGCTGGCTGGAGGCGGTGGGAGAGAGGAGGATTAGAGCACTGGGGAAGGCAGATTT
>WAAF01020453.1:0-14450 GCA_013400475.1 Tricholaema leucomelas
GTTATTGTGGCCAAAGTGCAGAACCCTGCATGAAATGAAATGAAATGAGAAAGAATTGCATGTCGCTCACATCACTTCTGTATTCAAACTAACTATCCTTTCCACAGCTGGGTATGTCTCTGAAAACTTCTGATACAATCTCCAAAGTGCTCTCTTCTTCCTTTTATCAGAGCAGCACACAATGTCTTAAGCTTGAGAAGTCCCTTCATTTTTCATAACAGACATGTAATAAAGCTGTACCCTTTGATTACTCTCCAGTGCAATTCCTTCAGTTTCCCAGAGCTTTAACTAATGCAGATAGTCCTCAGATTAACTGTGTGTGCTTGCACAATCTTTACTGGTTCATTTAAGTCTTCCTTCAAAGCATTTTACATTTTTCAAAGGCCAACACCAATCCAATTGGCTGCTTAAAATGCAGCCTATTACAAAAGCAAAGCTATAAGCTCCTGACAAAAACATTCATCCTTTCATACTAATCACAGATAACATGAATTTGGTAAAAGATAATTAGAGATGTCTGCTTTCTGATGAAATATGAATACTTTCTCCAGTACAAACCCTATGAGGAGAGGCTGGGGGGGCAGAGGCTAATGGGGCGAAATTTAAGAAGGCCAAGTGCAGGGTTCTGTGCTTTGGCCATGGCAACCCCAAGCAGCACTACAGGCTGGGGACAGAGTGGGTGGAGAGCAGCCAGGAGGAAAGGGACCTGGAGGTACTGGTGGATAGTAGGCTGAAGATGAGCCAGCAGTGTGCCCAGGTGGCCAAGAAAACAAATGGCATCCTAGCCTGTATCAGGAACAGTGTGGCCAGTAGGACAAAGGAGGTTATTCTTCCCCTGTAGTCAGCACTGGTCAGGCCACACCTTGAGTCCTGTGTGTGTCCAGTTCTGGGCTCCTCAATTCAAGAGAGATGTTGAGGTGCTGGAACGTGTCCAGAGAAGGGCAACAAAGCTGGTGAGGGGCCTGGAACACAAACCNGAGAGAGTGATTGGCATTGGAATGGGCTGCCCAGGGAGGTGGTGGAGTCACCATCCCTGGGAGTGTTCATGAAAAGCCTGGCTGAGGCACTTAGTGCCATGGTCTAGATGACTGGATAGGGCTGGGTGCCAGGTGGCTGGGTGCTAGGTTGGACTGGATGATCTTGGAGGTCTCTTCCAGCCTGGTTGATTCTATTCTATTCCATTCTGCCAGACAACCAGCAACAGAACAAGGGGACACAGCCTGAAGTTGTGCTGGGGGAAGTATAGGCTGGATGTTAGGAGGAAGTTCTTCATAGAGAGAGTGATTGGCATTGGAATGGGCTGCCCAGGGAGGTGGTGGAGTCACCATTCCTGGAACTGTTCAAGAAAAGCCTGTCTGAGGCACTTAGTGCCATGGTCTAGTTGACTGGATAGGGCTGGGTGCTAGGTTGGACTGGATGATCTTGGAGGTCACTTCCAACCTGGCTTATTCTATGATTCTATGATTGTACAACTTAAGCATTTAACATTAAGGCAAAGCAGGATGAAATGCTGAGACACGTGTGCTTATGAAAATGTCAGTTTGGAAAAAAACAAGAAGATTGGTTTCAGTAAACAGAAGTGCAGCAGGAAGTTCCTCGTGACACCATAAAGCGGGGAGCATATGTTTGGTTAATCATCAGACTGCTGGAAGAATGAATTAAGACCCAATCCATACACATACAGTTTTAAAGCGCAATCTCTATCTACTTGCAAAGCAGTTGGTTTTCTGTACCCAACCAGAAAATATGATGCAGGATAACTTCTCTGGAATAATCAATCATACCAGAACTTTGCTTTCCTATAACAAAAGGGGGTAAAAAAAATAATAGAAAGTACATTCAGCTGCAAACTAAATGAGACATCAAAGCACGTTGCTCTCAATAACATTATCTAAGTGTCATATCTTGGCCTGTATCCCAGGATACCCTGGAAATGACATATTGCATCTCAATGGGATTCTTTCAACAAAATATTATAATAAATAAATTGCTAACTTATTTGATTAAGTAAAGCTTTTGGGGCATTATGTCCAACAGATGTCAAAGCTCAACGAGCTTTTATCCCAGTTCCTAATTATTTGTGAAACCGCCATTAAAATAAAGCTATCACATAATAAGAGCAATATATAAGGCATTGAGTAGGAGTCCACTCTGAAATGGCAGAAATCTAAGTTTTTAAATGACAATTATCAAGTCAGCTCACTAAATAAAAAGCTTGAGTGTTCTGCGCTGGGTAAAGGAAGGGAGAAATCACCGTGAAGGTGAGGAGAGCCACGAAGATGCTCAGAGGGCTGGAGCACCTCTGCTATGAGGACAGGCTGAGAGAGTTGGGGCTCTTCAGCCTGGAGAAGAGAAGGCTTTGGAGCTGGATGATCCTTGAGGTCCCTTCCAACCTAAACCATTCTATGATTCTATGATTCTATAAACTTTGCTTAATACCTACCAAAAAATAGACATGAAAGGAGCAACACAGTGTTTTGCCAAGTAGAAATGTAGTCTCACTACCATTTTTGAGAAACATAGCTGAGGAATTGGCAGTTGGTCACATTTTACCTGATTTCATAGAATCACAGAATGGTTTAGGTTGGAAGGGACCTCAAGGATCATCCAGCTCCAACCCCCTGCCGTAGGCAGGGACACCTCCTACTAGAGCAGGTTGCTGAAGGCCTCATCCAGCCTGGCCTTAAACGCCTGCAGGGAGGAAGCATCCACAACCTCCCTGGGCAACCTGTTCCAGTGTCTCAGCACCCTCACTGTAAAGAACTTCCTCCTAACATCCAGTCTAAATCTCCCCTCTTCCAGCTTAAACCCATTCCTCCTCGTCCTGACATTACTAGACCTTGTAAATAGTCCCTCCACAGCCTTCCTTTAAGCCTCCCTCAGATACTGGAAGGCTACTACAAGGTCTCCTCGAAGCCTTCTCTTCTCTAGGCTGAAAAGCCCCAACTCTTGTAGCCTGCCCTCATAGCAGAGCTGCTGCAGCCCTCTGATCATCTTCGTGGCTCTCCTCTGGACTCGCTCCAGCAGTTCCATGTCCTTCTTGTGTCCTTTCCCATTTCTATAATAAAGCTTTCAGAAGTTATCTCTTTTCCAAGAGCTATTTTCAGATAAGTAGATATAGATGAACATAGATACGCAGGCAGTTGAACAGATAAAACAGGTTCTATGATTTTATAACATTTCCCATCTTTCATAAAACTAGTTTTACCAATCAGAGAATCATAGACTGGTTTAGGTGGGAAGGGACCTCAAGGATCATCCAGCTCCAACCCCCTGCCATAGGCAGGGACACCTCCCACTAGAGCAGGTTGCTCAAGGCCTCATCCAGCCTGGCTTTAAATGCCTCCAGGGAGGAAGCATCCACAACCTCCCTGGGCAACCTGTTCCAGTGTCTTACCACCCTCACTGTAAAGAACTTCCTCCTAACATCCAGTCTAAATCTCCCCTCTTCCAGTTTAAACCCATTCCCCCTCGTCCTGACATTACCAGACCTTGTCAATAGTCCCTCCCCAGCCTTTCTGTAGGCTCCCTTCAGATACTGGAAAGCCACTATAAGGTCTCCTCGAAGCCTTCTCTTCTCCAGGCTGCAGAGCCCCAACTCTCATAGCCTGTCCTCATAGCAGAGCTGTTCCAGCCCTCTCAGCATCTTCATGGCCCTCCTCTGGACTCGCTCCAGCAGTTCCATGTCACTCCTGTGTTGGGGGCTCCAGAACTGTACACAGTACTCCAGGTGGGGTCTGACGTGACCATGCTAATATCTCTAGTCCACGTAAAAATGCTTGGCCATCTTTAGACAGAACAAGTCTGTTTCCAAACTTGGAAGCAAAAGTGATGACTTCCCATGACTCCAGTAACTACTGAATAATAAACACACCCACTTATTTTGCATATTATTGCAAACACTAACAAATGAAATCCCTAAAGTTGTATAAAGCAAGATGACTCTAATCTGGATGCCAAAAACCTGTATTTAGGAATGTATGGCTAACCATCCAAAACTCCTGTGTGACTGCTTAGTTGTAAGAATTTTTAAGATTAGACAAACATTTAACTTCTTCCAAGAGAGATGTTGAGATACTGGAACGTGTCCATAGAAGGGCAACACAGCTGGTGAGAGGCCTGGAACACAAACCCTATGAGGAGAGGCTGAGGAAGCTGGGGGTGTTTAGTCTGGAGAAGAGAAGGCTCAGGGGNGAAACAATGCCCTCAATAAAGATTTTACTGGCACTCTATTTCGCTGATACAGAGTTTATGAGTTATATGGTGCTTTCGCATCATGCACTTAAAGAAGTGAAATAAGAATCTGAAGATCTGGTTTTTGATTTTGTGTTCTCCAGAACTGGATGCATTACTCAAAAGAATTTTATTTTTTTATGCCTCATTGCTGTGATTTTATTTAGATTGAGTCCTAAGGTAACAACACAATCACAGAATCATAGAATCAGTCAGAGTTGGAAGGGACCACAAGGATCATCTAGTTGCAACTCCCCTGCCATGGGCACGGACACTCTACCCTAGATCAGGCTGGCCACAGCCTCATCCAGCCTGGCATTAAACACCTCCAGCAATGGGGCCTCAACCACCTCCCTGGGCAACCCAGTCCAGCCTCTCACCACTCTCATGCTCAACAACTTCCTAATCACATCCAGTCTGAACCTACCCACCTCCAGCTTTGCTCCATTCCCCCTAGTCCTGTCACTCCCTGGTAGCCTGAAAAGTCCCTCCCCTGCTTTTTTGTAGGCCTCCTTCAGATACTGGAAGGCCATAATGAGGTCACCTGGGAGCCTCCTCTTCTGCAGACTGAACAGCCCCAACTCTTTCACTCTGTCCTCATAGCAGAGGTGCTGCAGGACTCTGATCACACCAGTGGCCTGTCTCTGGACACGCTCAGCATTTTCACATCCCTCTTGTAATAGGGGCTCCAGAACTGGATGCATTACTCCAGGTGGAGTCTCAGCAGAGCACAGTGGAGGGGGAGAATAACCTCCCTTGACCTGATGGCCACACTTCTCCTGATTCAGCCCAGACATTGGTTGTCTTTCTGGGCTGCAAGTGCACACTGCTGGCTCATGTTGAGCTTCTCGTCCACCAGCACTCCCAAGTCCCTCTCCTCAGGGCTGCTCTCCAGCCACTCACTGCCCAGCCTGGATTTGTGCTTGGGATTGCACATAACGAGACATCTTAAAAGGCAGCAAATATGCCTGCACAATTCCTGGCACATAAGCAGATGATCTGTCAAGTCTTCATTTAGAAAACCTCCAAAAAATGAAAACCAAAAAAACCCATAAGCATTAAGTGCATTTTATTTGCAAACATCACATGCAAACAAATCGTGTAATTACTTGGGTTGAAGAAAACTAATAGGCTACTGCATTTTTTTTTTTTGCCTTTTCATAGCAGGAAAAATATTATTACCCTGATAGCATCCTTGATAGACAGATATCAAGTCTAGACCTGAGTGTTTTCAATGACAGTGATTACAAAACATGCCTTATCTCCTATTGGTAAAAAAAAAAGGGTTTCTTAGTGTTTAATTTAAAAAATACTTTCCACATGAGGCACCACTTTCTGTTCTGTCACTGACTGCTGATGAAATTGCATCATTTCAGCCTGCTCTATAACATTCCTTTACGTTCTGGTGATAAGTAGCAATTTTTCTCTTTAGGTTTGTTATCTTTCGCATGAACACGCCCAGCTGTCATTACCTTCTCTCAGCTATTATTTCCCTAAACTTTGCATCATTTTTGCTGTTTGTTGAACTGCATCCAGTTTATCTGCATTATCTTTGAAGATAATCAAGAAAATTCCAAACTACTTGACACCCTGGAGGAGGCAGTACAAAGAGACAACAGTGCACCATGGCACATAAAAGGCACTTGCCACCCAAGAGCTTTTTTGTAACCTATAAAGATGTTAAGAAGCTGTACTTTACCCCTTTTGAAGTTACTGTGATGATTTTTGCACAAAGAAAGCATATGAGCTAAATTTCATGCTGTCCTGTATTACACTAGGCCATAAACCAGAAAAATACATGCAGGATTAAGTTTCCATAAAGCCCAAATGAGCTGCCATATGAAACAGGAGAAGGAATTCAATCCACTCCTATAATGTGGTCAGGGCACATGACTTCCACCCTGTTTCCATAGCTGCCTGCTACAGCCACCAAGTCAGAATAGCAACCCTGGCTCCTCCAAGCCACTTGCATGGCTCTAGTCACCCATCACCTGGCCAGCTCTCACAGCCAAGGCCAAGGATGTGGCAGGCTCTTGTGCCAGCTCTTCACTGGCACCATTTATTACTACCCCCTGTGCCACCATACTCCCTGACTTCAGTGGCATACAGAAGCCAGCACTCAGCCAGGTAACTCTTCTCTTGATGATCAGAGGGCAGGAGCACCTCTCCTATAAGGACAGACTGAAAGAGTTGGGGCTGTTCAGTCTGGAGGAGGCTCCCAGGTGACCTTCTTGTCACTTTTCAGTATCTGAAGGAGGCCTCCAAAAAAAGCTGGGGAGGGACTTTTGAGGCGATCAGAGAGTGACAGGACTAGGAGGAATAGAGGAAAGCCGGAGGTGGGTAGGTTCAGACTGGACGTAAGGAGGAAGTTCTTGAGCATGAGAGTGCTGAGAGGCTGGAATGGGTTGCCCAGGGAGGTGGTTGAGGCCCCATTGCTGGAGGTGTTTAAGCCAGACTGGATGGGGCTGTGGCCAGCCTGATCTAGGGTAGGGTGTCCCTGTGCATGGCAGGGGGTTTGGAACTAGATGATCCTTGTGGTCCCTTCCAACCCTGACTGATTCTATGATTCTATTCTAGAGCTCAGAGTGACTGACTTGAGTATATTCATCTTCCCACTCTGAGTTATGCCCATTTTTAATTTACCTTGAGAAGCTCTTCCTGTTTAACACCAGCACTGATACCTGTAGGAGACAATGTGCTGAGGTGCAGATTGCTTTAGTTTCCTTCATCCTGCAAACTCCCTCCTGATGGAAAATGACAGTCTTCAGTTGTCTTTGAAAAAGCTTTTTTTTTCCTGAGCTAACAAATTAGGACTTAATTTGTTTTAAATGTGAAATTAAAAAAATCTCTTTACTTAAAAGAAGCCAATCTTATAAGGCAGGTATATTATTTTCTCCTCTTTTAGAGAAATGAGAAAACATTTAAAGTTATTTTCATTAAGAATTATTAATGAGTCACTGTGACATGCTTTTGTAGGTAAAAATACAGCATAAAAAGCATGCAACACACATGCAGAGCTCTAAGTTTTTTAGTGCAAATGTATTTTCCCTGTCATATGATATTTTCAGAGTTGAGAGGAATTCATCTAACAATCTTGCATGCATTTCAGTCTCCTCAAATATGTTTTCTTTGAATTGTACTGCACTTCACAGTGAGTTTTTTGCATTTTATAAATGGAAGAGTATCCATGATTTTGCTTTGAATCCATTCACAATAGAACTGAAAAGTTGTCCTTTTACTTGCCAACTAGCAAAAGGTAGGGTTATGTTAGGAGGAAGTTCTCCCCAGAGAGAGTGATTGGCATTGGAATGGGCTACCCAAGAAGGTGGTGGAGTTGCCGTCCCTGGAGGTGTTGAAGAAAAAGCCTGGATGAGGCACTTAGTGCCATGGTCTGGTTGATTGGCTAGGGCTGGGTGCTAGGTTGGACTGGATGATCTTAGAGGTCTCTTCCATCCTGGTTGATTCTATGATTCTATGTTTCTGTGCTCAAACACTGTTACTCAAAGCACAGAAGTGAGTACATGTTCCCAAATGATGTCTTTTAAAAGCCTTGAATCTCTTTTAGGGGAGTTGCTGAAACATGAAACAAACTTTGTCTATTGCTTTCTAAAGTGGATGAATGTAAAACTTAAGTATTACATTTCAGTATTCATTTACTGCAGTAAATATAGCAAAATTAAGATGAGGGATAATGTAACTGGAACTGAGTTTGGGTTTAGAGAATAATGATTTGTTACAGGCATCAATGACTGCTTTGCAGTATTTGGTACACAGAATCATAGAATCAGAGAATCAACAAGGCTGGAAGAGACCTCCAAGATCACCCAGTCCAACCTAGCACCCAGCCCCAATCCAGTCAACTAGACCATGGCACTAAGTGCCTCAGCCAGGCTTTTCTTCAACACCTCCAGGGACTGTGACTCCACCACCTCCCTGGGCAGCCCATTCCAATGCCAATCACTCTCTCTGGCAACAACTTCCTCCTAACATTCAGCCTAGACCTCCCCTGGCACAACTTTAGACTGTGTCCCCTTGTTCTATTTCTATTATATTTCTACTTCTGACAGAAAATCACCATAAATTTGCAGAAGGAAGATCTTGTCCTGATAAAGTTCTTATTTTTAATAGATGTGACCTTCAAAAAAACCAAAACAAACAAACAAAAGCCCACCAAAAAAAAACCACAAACCAAACAAAAAAACCCAAACATCAGACTCCTTCCCTCATTGCAAGTCACACAGCCACAAGTCTTAAGAAGCATCCTGAAACTTTTTTCTCTTGCACTCCTCTTGCTTTTCATAAGGATGTGTTAACAATAAGCAAATGCATCAGCTGAGCATTCTGAGGAAAAATAAACTTCATGACAAAAGCAGGCAGTGTATGAAATAACTGCAGGAAGTATCTTTTGCTGCATGTCACTGCCTAAGACAACAAGCCAGAATTATGCTAACACGAGTATCAACTCAATAAACTTCTTCAACAACTACGATCAAAAGGAGGCAATCAAGGATTTTTGTTTTTCTTCATTCATTTTTGGTAATCTCAAGTTGTTGTTTCCAATGATGTAATAAAACCTTGAAATGAGTTCTGATACTGTTCATCTGCATGTTTCAAAGAAAGATTAGCTTACAGGACCACAGATTCACAGGATGTTAGGGGTTGGAAGGGACCCAAGGAGATCATTGAGTCCAACATCCCTGCCAGAGCAGGACAATGCTATCTAACACAGATCACAGAGGAACACATTCAGACAAGCCTCGAAAGTCTCCAGGGAAGACGACTCCACAACCTCTCTGGGAAGCCTATTCCAGTGCTCTGTGACCCTTACAGTAAAGAAGTTCCCCCTTGTGTTGAGGCAGAACCTCTTATGCTGCAATTTACACCCATTGCTCCTTGTCCTATCACAGGGAGCAAGTGAGCAGAGCCTGTGCCCCGCTCCTGGCCAGCGCTCAGATACTTACAAACATTTGTTAAATCCCCTCTAAGACTTCTCTTCCCCAGACTAAAAAGCCCCAGGTCCCTCAGCCTCTCCTCATAAGCCATGCCCTCTAGGCCCCTAATCATCCTTGTAGCCCTCCGCTGGACCCTCTCCAGCAGATGCCTTTCCCTCTTAAGCTTAGTCTAACTGCAGGACAAAAGCAATAGTAAAGATGTTATTTTCACGACAAATTGGCTTCTGCATTGACAAATTTCTTTAAGGGTTTACAAATATTTGACAGTTGTCAGATGAGAAGTCTAACATTCATGAAGTATATACTTACAAAACCATAGAGACCTTCAGGTTGTAAGACACTTTTGGAGATCATCTGATCATCTGATGACGTGAGGAGGAAGTTGTTCAGCACGAGAGTGGTGAGAACCTGGAATGGGTTGCCCAGGGAGGTGATTGAGGCCCCATGCCTGGAGGTGTTTAAGGCCAGGCTGGATGAGGCTGTGGGCAGCCTGATCTAGGGTAGGATGTCCCTGGCCATGGTAGGGGGTTTGGAACTAGATGATCCTTGTGGTCCCTTCCAACCCTGACTGATTCAATGATTTTATGATTCCATGATCCAACTTCCTGCTGAAAATCAGACTAAATTTTTAGGTCTGATTTCTCAGAGCCTTGTCCAGTCAAGCTTTGAATTTCTCCACGGATGGAGGTTCCTCACTCTCTCTGGACAAAGTATTCCAGGATTTAGCTACTCTCTATGGATATGTCTTTGTGTCCTGGGTTGTCTTCTGTTACAATTTAAATCTAATTACAGTAAGAAATGCTGCTTCTTTTGTCTATAATGACACTCAGTTGACCCTGACAGTACAGGTTTAGAAAGTTTGAGTGGGTAATAGTTTATTGTGTGCAGGAATAACTGTGCACAAAACTGTGGTTGTTTGTTTTTACCTTAAGTAGCATGGAGAGATTAAGAGTAAGTAATTATTTGCTTATCATAAATTCTAAATGACTTAAAGCAGAGGTGAATCCATGCCCTAATTCTGAGTGATCTTGATCATAAAGCTCAAGAGCTGCATACTGTAGACTCAAGTCCAGATCTACAATAATTAAAAAGAGGGGGGGGGGGAAAGTAAGATAATAAAAAATCACCCATTTTATCTTGTGCTATGCCACCTTGCATAAGGTTAAATGATCTCATAGTATTCTAATATGTAGTGAGATTTTTTAAGGTGACACACACTTGAGGCAGATGAAATGAGATCCTGAGATACTGGAACGTGTCCAGAGAAGGGTGACAAAGCTGGTGAGAGGCCTGGAACACAAACCCTATGATGAGAAGCTGAGGGAGCTGGGGGTGTTTAGCTTGGAGGAGAGGAGGCTCAGGGCTGACCTCATTGCTGCTTACAATTACCTGAAGGGAGGCTGTAGCCAGGTGGGGGTTGGTCTCTTCTCCCAGACAACCAGCAACAGAACAAGGGGACACAGTCTCAAGTTGAGCTGGGGGAGGTCTAGGCTGGATGTTAGGAGGAAGTTGTTGCCAGAGAGAGTGATTGGCATTGGAATGGGCTGCCCAGGGAGGTGGTGGAGTCGCCATCCCTGGAGGTGTTCAAGAAAAGCCTGGATGAGGCACTTAGTGCCATGGTCTAGCTGACTGGATACAGCTGGGTGCTAGGTTGGACTGGATGATTTTGAAGGTCTCTTTCAACCTGATTGATTCTATGATTCTATGATTGTTTAATATTAATGTAGTGTAGTATTAATAACCTGATTTATTCTATTCTATTCTATTCTATTCCTTTCTATTAAATATTAATGATAGGTTATATTTATTATTAATATATTAACACTAAGATACAAATATTAAACAAAAATCTCCAAACAGTGATCTTAATTATATCAGGTAGAGATATGCATAGTCTACTATATGTTAAACTCCATGATTGGTACCATCATTCCTAACAGTTGGCTTTCCATTCACAAAAAGAATTATTTCCTATGTAGAAAGTTCACATTATTACCTTTGGTGTCAGAAGTTTCATTGAATTTACTTCAGAAAGTGCCAGGCATGCAACAGTAGTCATTAGTTAGGATGACAGCTGTTGTACATCTGAAGCTAACAAATGTTATGTGACCAGAGATGACTGGCACGACATGTGGCCATAGCCTTTTTATACAGTTATGTCCTTAACTATTCAAAAAATGTCCACAAAGTCCTTCAGAAATACTGTTCCCAAGAAGTCCATCCAAAATTCAACCCTTTAATATTTACCACCCCCACCCCCCTCCTCAATTCGTTGCATACATTCACACATTATCACGAGAGTAATAAACTACAGCTTAAACCAAAATAGCAATACAAATTATTCATCTGGAAGTCATGTTCTCAGCACTGTGACCTGAGGCTGGATTCACTTGCTTGAAAGTACTGGGCACATATTAAATTTCCAGCAATCAATTATCATCTCAGCCGTTGTATCTGTGATCATAAATTCAGGCACAAGTCCATATGGATAGATAAAGTGCAAAGACAGAACTTGTCTCCCAGGCAAATTCCAAAAGCAAGTGTGAAGTTCAGTATCGACATATCACTCCCTTTTCTGTCCTCGTTCTCAAGCATTTTTACTCCATCTAATATTTTCCAATTATTATTGGAACAAAACCTTCCTAACAGTTATACTGATAAAAAGTGTGGCTTTATGTCCATCCCAGATACCTAAAAATTGTAAGGATTTAGTGTTCCAACAGGGAGGAGCTTTCAACAATGGCATTGATTTTACCTACTTATTCCATTTATAAGAATATCTCTCTCAACGTGGTTATGAGTCACAATTTCTTTTGGCATTAGTGTTTTACTACATTTTTTTACATTATATAGATATGGAAAAGCTTTTTCTAGGGAAAAGTTGTTACCTTCGCTTTTTGTTTTCAACTTCTGGTACCTGAATTGTAAATGACTGCATTCAATATTTTTGCTTTTCTAAAAGACATTGGTGTATTTCACTACTTAATAACCCTGAGACTGGGTCTGCTTTGTAAATAACACATTTCTTAAGAGTTTTGCATGAACTCATCCTTGAAGTCTCGAGTTCACTGCTTTTCTTCCCTGACAGGAGAAACAGAATTAGAAAGACAGAACAAAGTCACCAGCCATGCAGTTCCTCTCTTGCGCTGAAAAGAGGGGTCTAGTGTACAGAATGCAGAGCCTGAAAGGCTGTAGGCATTTGTAAAGTTACTTGAATTGGGCTTTGCCTTAAACATTCTTCAGTGGTGGAGAGGATTAAAATACAAAAGTTCACATAATACTAAGATTTACTCAAACACAAAATGGAATCTCTACTCTATTTCAAGTTATTGCCAACGGAAAAAAAAACACAAAAGAACCCCAACCCCCCCACCACCAAACAAACAAACAAATTGCCACCTACCAAACAAAACCCCAAACATCTCCCCCTCAATAACAACAAAAAACCCCATCAAAAACCTAAACAGTCCAATCATAACTTCAGATTGCTTTTTAACAGTCTTCATATTAGAATTATAGAATCAACCAGGTTGGAAGAGACCTCCAAGATCATCCAGTCCAACCTAGCACTCAGCCCTATCCAGTCAACTAGACCATGGCACTAAGTGCCTCAGCCAGGCTTTTCTTGAACACCTCCAGGGATGGTGACTCCACCACCTCCTTGGGCAGCCCATTCCAATGTCAGTCACTCTCTGGCAAGAATTTCCTCCTAACATCCAGCCTAGACCTCCCCCAGCACAACTTGTGACTGTGCCCCCTTGTTTTATTGCTGGTTGCCTGGGAGAAGAGACCAACTCCCACCTGGCTACAGCCTCCCTTCAGGCAGTTGTAGGCAATATTGTAGGGCAATATCTGGGATTGTATATGCACAGGTGAGAGTATGACCACATACTTGGGACTAGACCATTCAATGGCACCAATAACAACAGTATTAAGTATGTAGGGAGTAGAGTCCATCCCTCAGGTGACATACACTTGAAAAAAGGAGAACGTCACACAATCCAAACCATCTTCTATGTAATCCTTCAAATGTACAATACATCAGGTGGCAAAATCCTCCTATCTCAAAAGTCAAACACTGACAAAATTAACTAAAAATATAATAAAACATGAGCAGATTTAAAACTGTTGCTAATACTGTCTAAAACAGTAGAGAACTACCTGCATGTATTATACAAGAGGAAGTTGTATAATGGAAGTTCCTCTTCTCCATTGAAGAGGAAACTGGAGGAAGATTTGATCCAGTGGAACAGAATACAGTATGAAATGCAACGTGAAGACAAAACAAAATAATGTGACTCCATCTGCTACCTGTCATGTGTCCTCATGAAATCCCAAGACTTCTTAGTGCCATTCTGTGAAGGGGAAAGAAATAAATACATCCATCAGCAAAATTAATTCCAAGTAAAAAGAAATTCTACAGTGAAATTTAACACAGTTTAACAGGCATCTCTTTGAAAACTTGGTATAGTTGGTTTTATTTGGGAGACTGTACTTCTGGATTTTGACAGTCAGTGTTACAGATGTGCCAGAACTCTATAAGGACAGTTCAAAACCTTAGGTCCACAATATTATGCTAACAGCTAACTATGATAGTCTTTGAGCCCACATTTGGCCACAGTACCAACTTCACATTCCTAATCTAATCATTCCTGTGCTAGGAAGCTATAAGCACCTAAAATTTAAACTAGCAAACCAAAAATCCCATAGGTCTCCATTCTTACATATAGAGAAGTTGTCTTAGCACAGCTCACACTTAACTCCTAACTAAACTTATTTGAGATCCAGGGAAAAAAAATACCACCACCCTTTTCCGTAACCTCTTACATGGCCCAAAATAGTAGTTTTGTCCATGATAAGCCTAACAAGAAGAAATCACACTCCATTCCACACAACAGCTGTTACTCTGCACTGCTGCTGCTGCTGCTGAGGGTACTGTCTTAACACTAGGCTTGAAGTCACAAGAGTATCCCAGGAATTGGGAGACATAACATAGAATTTGTATTTGTTTTTATTATTTATTTTTTATTTCTTACTTTTCCTCTTTATTTCCTGATTTTTTTCTTTTTAGATGTGACTTGCTCTTCTTCAGCCAGCACAGTGAGTCTGGTTACTACTCCAAGCAAAAATGACAAAGGGTTGGTCATAAAAAGAGTGGTTTCAATGCTAACACTCCAGTCCAGTTTTCATTTTTATTAGTTGTTTTATTTCTTCTCCCCCATTCCTCCCCTTTCCCTTTCCCTTTCCCTTTCCCTTTCCCTTTCC
>WAAF01020453.1:23585-36679 GCA_013400475.1 Tricholaema leucomelas
GACTGGATGTTAGGAGGAAGTTCTTTACAGTGAGGGTGGTAAGACACTGGCACAGGTTGCCCAGGGAGGTTGTGGATGCTTCCTCCCTGGAGGTGTTTAAGGCCAGGCTGGATGAGGCCTTGAGCAACCTGCTCTAGTGGGAGGTGTCCCTGCCTATGGCGGGGGGTTGGAGCTGGATGATCCTTGAGGTCCCTTCCAACCTAAACCATTCTATGATTCTATGATTCTATGACTAACAACAGTCACGATCCCCTAGCCTCTAACAGTTTGAATGGGTTTAAGGCAGTCATCCAAGAAGTAAGTGTAAGTAAGTGAAAAAAAAAGCTAACTTGAGGAGTTGAAGCAATTATAGCATAAAAATAATTCTGTCCTCACTGCTCCATTTACTCTGTTTCCATGCTGCTATGACACAAAAGCAGTTAATGCCCTTAATGCAAAGGGATTATGACTGCTCTTCATGCAATAAAATAATGACACTGTGAGAAAAGAGAAAGGGATAAGAAAATTGGCAAGTAACAGTCTTACAGAGTTAGGGGACACAGCCTCAAGTTGTGCTGAGGGAAGTATAGGCTGTGGCCGCTCTGCCACAATGCCCTGGTTCAGTAATGGCAGCACGTGGTCATCAGCATGCAAACACCAATGTGGTGGACAGCAAAATGGCGTTTATTAACGTGTAGCATGGGATTATATAGGATAGGTAGCAACATCACTTCCGTCTGCATGCATCACAGACGGGAAGCTAAGTATAACAAAGGGATCATACAGAGCTCAGAGAGAGCACAGAGAGGAGCCCTATCTTTCCGTGACAGCATGCCATCTTCCGGTCACCAGACCCTAACTGCAACAATAGGCTGGATGTTAGGAGGAAGTTGTTGGCAGAGAGAGTGATTGGCATTGGAATGGGCTGCCCAGGGAGGTGGTGGAGTCACCGTCCCTGCGGGTGTTCAGGAGAGGACTGGCTGAGGCACTTAGTGCCATGGTCTAGTTGACTGGATAGGGCTGGGCGATAGGTTGGACTGGATGATCTTGGAATCAACCTAGTTGATTCTATTCTATTCTAAATGGCTGAGTTAGCAAAGCCAAGAAAGTGTGCGGTCCCAGTTTAATGATTTACGTGTAACAAAGCAGTAAAACTCCCTACAGGAATAATGAGACTTTGGAGTTCCTTTTCTGTTCTCAAAAAAAGTAAAAACAAATTAAAAAAAACCCAACCTTTAGGTTATGTGGGGATGTTTGTGTTTTTAAAAAGCACCTGTAAAGCTTTTTCATTACCCTCATTTTCACATTCAACTTTTTTCCTATCCAGTTTATCTACACAGTTTTTTATCAATGTCCACAACAATGTCTCTGTATTGGAAATTCACTACACATTCTCTTGTTAAGGTCTCTACTTGTTGCCCAGAATGGCATGGCAAGAGAAGATCCATTTGTCACTTTGTTAATACAGATGAGGAACATGTCTGGGGAATCAAGTGGCTGACTCAGAGAATCACAGAAGCACTCAGGGTTGGAAGGGACCACAAGGATCATCTAGTTCCAACCTCTCATGAGCAGGGACACCCTACCCTAGATCAGGTTGGCCAGAGCCTCAATGAAGATGGACAAAAATCTGCTCCAATATAACCAGCTCCTGCAGCCTCCTGCCACCTTTTGATTTCCTTAAGTGGTCTTAGCTTAATGCTTTCAGTCACATTCACCTTTCAATGACCAATAAAAGCTATCAAGAGGTAAAGTTGCAATAAAAGCAACCCAGTAATTCAGAAATTTTCAGTTTGTAAAACATATGCTCTGACAAAGGAAAAACATGCCCTGAAGATATGCATTATCACAGAATCATAGAATCAACCAGGTTGGAAAAGACCTCCAAGATCATCCAGTCACCTATCACCCAGCCCTAGCCAGTCAACCAGACCATGGCACTAAGTGCCTCATCCAGGCTTTGCTTCAACACCTCCAGGCACAGCGACTCCACCACCTCCCTGGGCAGCCCATTCCAATGCCAATCACTCTCTCTGTGAAGAACTTACTCCTCACATCCAGCCTATACTTCCCCCGGCACAACTTGGCTGCTGCTTCTCCTTGCCTCAGTTCTTGGAATAAACAGAGTGGATTTCCCCTATGGTAAACCAAGCAAGACAAGAGAACAGAGTGGACTTCCCCTATGGTAAACCAAGCAAGACAAGAGATAATGAACACTAACAGCAAAGTCCTTATCCCTCTGATTATGAATCTTTCCCTTCCCTTCTCTTGAAGATGTCATAGAATCAACCATGTTGGAAGAGACCTCCAAGCTCATCCAGCCTAGCCTATCAAATTTCCCTGTTGCATTTCTTTTTTTCTTTTCATCTTAATGGATCTGATGTCACAGCTGCAGCAACTTTCAGTGGAAATCTAAAATCTAATAGAAACCATTTCTTGCCAGCCAAATTATCATGGCTATAATTCTTTGTTATATAATCAGTACATAATGTTTGTGGATCCACAAAGATATGCTCACAGAAGCTGTACTTTGAGGAGAAAATTGGGATTGAATATGGTATGCTTTTCAGTATCCCATCATAATTAGTGATCTACTTAACTTGCACTGCCTGAATACTTTTTCACAGTATATTCAGCACTATGTAAATAAATAAACCATGAGCTTTGAGTCCCACAAATCCATAGTATGGGAACTTTATAAAGACATGGAACATTAGTAGTCTACGTGACACTGTGAAACCTGTATGTAGAATAAAAATAAGCTGAGAAAGACAGCTAAAGCAAGTTTGGCTTTGTGAAGTTTCCAAATCAAAATAAAATACTTGTTACATATATTTTAAAAGATTCAATTGGCTTGATAAATTAGTGAGTTGGATTTTTGTTTATAGAAACCTGAGAGCTGCCATGCTCTACCTATGGCTATGACAGTGTGCTCAGGTGGCCAAGAAATCCAGTGGTATCCTGGCCTGGGTCAGAAACATTGTGGCCAGTAGGAAAAGGAAGGTTATTCCTCCCCTGTACTCAACACTGGTCAGACCATGCCTTGGGTCCTGTGTCCAGTTCTGGGCTCCTCAATTCAAGAGAGATGTTGAGATACTGGAATGTGTCATGAGAAGGGTGATGAAGTTGGTGACAGGCATGGAACAGAGTCCTGTGAGGAGAGGCTGAGGGAGCTGGGGGTGTTTAGCCTGGAGAAGAGGAGGCTCAGAGGGGACCTCATTGCTGTCTACAACTACCTGAAGGGAGGCTGTAGCCAGGTGGGGGTTGGTCTCTTCTCCCAGGCAACCAGCAACAGAACAAGGAGACACAGTCTCAAGTTGTGCCAGGGGAGGTCTAGGCTGGATGTTAGGAGGAAGTTGTTGGCAGAGAGAGTGATTGGCATTGGAATGGGCTGCCCAGGGAGGTGGTGGAGTCACCATCCCTGGAGGTGTTCAGGAAAAGACTGGATGGGGCACTTAGTGCCATGGTCTGGTTGACTGGATAGGGCTGGGTGCTAGGTTGGACTGGATGATTTTGGAGGTCTCTTCCAACCTGGTTGATTCTGTGATTCTATGGTCCAGTTGATTGGACAGAGCTGGGTGCTAGGTTGGACTGGATGATCTTGAAGGTCTCTTCCAACCTGGCTGATTCTATGATTAGGGCAGTGTCTTCTGCTTGGCTATCTTATTACATAACTACTAATTTAAATGCAAAGTGTCAGTGTTACAACCTCAAGCAGTCCCAGGCTGCAGACCTCTAGGTGGTTATTTTAAAAATCAATCACCTCTAGGCTGTCCTTTTTTCTACCCCAGCTGCACATCTCTGCTTTACCCCTAACCCGTAACTGGCATTTGTATAACTACCCAGCATGCTGGGTCTGGGAACTGATCTGATGAAGAATAAAGTGCTCTACAATAAAACCCAATGGAAAAAATGAGGTTTGGTAGATAACATGAATGTCATGCCATTGCATACATACCAACTCTTTACCAATGGCAATTAAACAGAACAGCCTTGGCCCATTGAAAATTACTTCAAGAAGACAGAGATGTGTCTGATAAGGAGTGTTCTAGAGAAAGAGAAATGCACACTAAAAAGCCTAAATTACTATTTCAGTCCACACCCACCAATCCACTCCATCAGACTGCACACGCTGAAGTAAATGAAGCCCCATCTTCAAAAGCAATTTGCAGAATTACTTGCTGATGTTGAAGAACTACTTCAAAAGAGTTTAAGTGTTATGGAATTTTACTGTTTTTTAAACAAGCTGCTGTTTAAGCTCAAGAGGAAGGGGAGGGAGTGTTTGTTTTTTAAACAAAGCTTGTAAGATTTCATTACTAAACTACCCAGAATGTTTATTTTAAAAGCATAATGATTACTGCATTCTGCAGTTTTTAACTCACCCATACTGAAATGTTTCAGTTGAAAATAACTGGTTTAGTGCCTCTTTGGCATCTGCATCCAAATATACACAATCTGATGATTTCCAACATTAAAAATGAGCATTCTATCTGAAGCTCAGATACTACTGCTGATAACAGACTTTAACTGGCAGTATTAAAAATCTCTAAGTAAAACTGAGCCCTCTTTGGAATCTGCATCCAAATATACCCAATCTGATGATTTCCAACATTAAAAATGAACATTCTATCCAAAGCACAAATACTACTGATGATAACAGCCTTTAACTGGCAATACTAAAAATCTCTAAGTAAAACTGAGCCCTCTTTGGAATCTGCATCCAAATATACCCAATCTGATGATTTCCAACATTAAAAATGAACATTCTATCCAAAGCACAAATACTACTGCTGATAACAGCCTTTAACTGGCAATATTAAAAATCTGAGTAAAACTAAGCCCTCTTTGGAATCTCCATCCAAAGATACCCAATCTGATGATTTCTAACATTAAAAATGAACATTCTATCCAAAGCACAAATACTACTGCTGATAACAGCCTTTAACTGACAACATTAAGAATCTCTAAGTAAGACTAAGCTAGCAAAGTTCACAGGGACAAATCATCCTCTGCACTAAAGAACAACATGTCAGCTCCAGCTGACACAGTAGTTCTGGGCAGCATGGGGCAAAGTTGATGCGACCCCCACCACACTCATTCTATGTACAAGGATCCTGAACAAGAGACAGAGGTTCTCAGCTCTAAGTGACAGCAAAGTCTTTGAAACATGGACTTGACTTCTGATCTGAAATGAGCTGGAAGGCAAAAAAGTACTTCTTGGGAAAAAAACCTTAATGTATGTCAGTGGAGACCACACCAGGGATACTTCAAGAGACATAAAACCTAAGGTCATAGACTGTAATTTTTACAACCCATATCAATTTTCTCTTCAAAGTGAGGGTTATTCTGGTAGGAGTCTGTAATGAAACTGCAAACAGATGCTTATGGCAATAGAATTTCCTGCTCAAAGGTGCAATTTTTTCACACTTTAGGAGGTAAAATAAACAATGGAGATTGCATTAATTTATTCAACTGTTAGTGCAATACTGGGCCAAGCCACTTTGTTCATTTTATGTGCATCAACTGCCAGAACAATTACCACTAAGATACTTGATGTGTAAGTAAACTTTCTCATAGAGTCCTCTGGAAGTTTACTTTTCAGGTCACAGTTTGGTTTTTTGTGTGTACTTTTCAACAATGGAGTCGTTGCAGTTTAGCTTGGCATTCAGCTATCAGTAAGATCACTTGCCTTTGAAATAAATTTATAAAACACAGGTATCAAGCATATATAACTACACTAAATTAAGTCAAATCTCCTTTCTTGCCTTGTTTTTTTCTGTTTTTAATACACATCATTATTAAGAACAATTGCATATACATATCAAACGTGCTTTACTCCAAGGCGAATACGTAGCAACACACTGAAATCTGTACCACAAAGGAGTGCTTTGCACTACAGGCAAATTTATGACTATTCCTACATCATTTTACTGCCAGATCAGCATATAATTTAAGGTTATAAGCTGAGATACAAATAGGGTTTTCCTAGTACTAAGTTCACTCCAATTCTTCCTAATAGATAGGCTGGATGTTAGGAGGAAGTTCTTCACAGAGAGAGTGATTTGCCATTGGAATGGGCTGCCCAGGGAGGTGGTGGAGTTGCCGTCCCTGGAAGTGTTCAAGAAAAGCCTGGATGAAGCTTTAGTGCCATGGTCCAGTTAACTGGATAGGGCTGGGTGCTAGCTTGTAGTGGATGATCTTGGAGGTCTCTTCCAACCCGGTTGATTCTATTCTATTCTTGTACACAACAAAATTTAAAGCAAGTACTCAACTGCTCTTTTACTTGAATTCCTGTCATATTATTGACTTTGGCTGCATGTATTTTCAGTTTCAACTAAACTGTGATTTCCCTTTTAAGTCTGTGATGCCTCTTCTTATTTTGCTTGGATAAAAGGAACATGCGACACTTTCCATAGCTACAAAATTACTAACACTACTTTTTTGCCATAGTTATAGTAAAACAAGTTATAGTAGAACAAGGGGACACAGTCTCAAGTTGTGCCAAGGGAAGTATAGGCTGGATGTTAGGAGGAAGTCCTTCACAGAGAGAGTGATTGGCTTTGGACTGGGATGCCCAGGGAGGTGGTGGAGTCACCTTCCCTGGAGGTGTTGAAGACTAGATGAGGTATTTAGTGCCATGATTTAGATAACTGGATAGGGCTCGGTGCTAGGTTGGACTGGATGATCTTGGAGGTCTCTTCCAACCCGGTTGATTCTATGATCACATGAAATCTGAAACCCTGACTGGTTGTAGTTAAGGAATATATTCCTCATAATTAAGTATGTTGTAACAGACAGTGTCCTTTGCAAACTCTGCATTCATCTGGATGAGGCTGTGGCCAGCCTGATCTAGGCTAGAGTGTCCCTGCCCATGGCAGGAGGGTTGGAACTAGATGATCCTTGTGGTCCCTTCCAACCCTGACTGATTCTATGATCTGATGAGACAGCAACAGTACCTTTTTTTGTACTGTACTTTCAAACAGATACATTACACATCTCACAGACCCATCTACATATCCAGGGTTGCTAAAAACTTGCACAGCAAAGTCCATTTTTGTAATCTTTTCCCTATATTTCTCCTTAAAGAAAAACTCACACCAAAATTACTATCAAAAGGACAAAAACTCTGGAAATGTAAACCACTTAGATTTCTTTTGTCATACCTTTCGCTTAATCTGACTTAAATCAGCACTTCCATCAAAATAGTATCAGCATCCCTTTCCTTGCTTTCTGCAGTCTCCTGCGTGTAAATGGCACAAACATCTCCCTGACCACACACTGAGCCACACTAAAGATGTCACCTAGTGACTAAACCACCTCCTCATGGAACAGCTTCTCCAGGTCAGCAATGTTGCCACTGCAAATCAAAAGGTAGGTGCCACAAATTAGGGGACAACTGTACCTGTAGTTGGTACAGGTTGTGGAGTCTCCTTCTCTGGAGACTTTCAAGGCCTGTCTGGATGTGTTCCTCTGTGATCTGTGTAGATGATGTGGTCCTGCCCTGGCAAGGGGGTTGGGCTCAGTGATCTCCTTGGGTCCCTTCCAATCCCTAACATCCTGTGAGCCTGTAATTTCATGTACTATTTTGTTACTGGTTTCTGTACAAATTACAGATCCAGTAAACACGAAGGGAAATGGAAACAAAATTTCCTGAACAACCTAAGAGGGTGTGAAACACAGATTCAACAGGCATATTTGCTGGCTTCAGCTGAAAGAACAAAAGCCAAGGGTATACCTCAACCAAGGAGATGCTGAGAACTGCTAGGTGTTCTGAGTTTCTTTTTCTAGAGTTTTTCTTATTTATGTGAACTGTTGCATATTCATTGAGCTAGAAACAAATATGCCCTTTTTAGTTCAATAATAAATGAACCTGCAAAACAAGAGACAAAGGTTCATATGCTCCAACTGATAATCACTCACAAACTACTCTAAAGGACAAGATTTAAGAAAGTACTTCATACCATTCAACAACCTTGACTTTTAGGGGCATTCACTGGAAAGATGGATGATCTGAATGTAGCCTTTACTCTGAACCACTTCATTTCAAGCCAAGGCCACAACTCTCAAATAATGCCCAAAACCTTTATTAGAACAATATCATATTCTGTGATGGGATTTGAACTACAGTATTTGTTTTAAGATTACAAACCTCTATCTGCTCTGCTACCTGATGGAGACTTAATGATATTCAAAGACACTGATTCCTGCAAATTGCTTTGGAAAATGGCATTTACATTTCTAAGTCACTGTGCTAGTTTGAAGGTAGCTAGAATGCTTTAGTGACAAGAATTAGACTACAGGCTGTGAAAGGGAAACAATGGCGATGTCTACTTCACTCATAGGCTTGCTGAGATGTATAAGAACAAGAACACACACAGAGATAACACAGTTGTTATCTGGGCTTTGGGTTGATCTTCTCTCTCTCTCTAACTTAGCCTGCTGTCTTTGTGACTAATCCACCTGCTTCCTAACCCACATGGCCAACCCTCAAAACTACCTTAAACATAAGACAAAATCTGGGGTAAGATAGAGGAGTGGGAGGAAGGGTGGTTGAGAGCCCCTCCTGGGGACTCAGGTTTCTAGGAGGGCTGTTGTGTTTCTGTATTACCTTTTAAATTGTCTATTTCTGTATCTAACTGTATATATTGCAAATATCTGCTTGTATATTGTGCTAAGCTGTAAATATAAAGCTTCATTCTAATTTCCAGAGCCAGATGAGTCTAGTCTGGGTGATTTCCAAAGTGGGGGGTGGGGGGGTGAGTAACACCCAAACCATCACAGTCACTTGAGAAGACATGTCCCAAGCTTCTAATTTTTGTTGAGACACAGCTAATTATATGACAAATAAACTTTATTATTAAGGAGACTGAAGAATGAAAAACACCTCTGAGAAATCAGTTTGAATATATTCTGGTCCATGCAAAGTTACTTCTTTTGACCACAAGAGTTACCAAGATAAAAGGCCCTGACTGTGAGATTTCAGACCAGTGATATTTAATGACAGGCAAGAACAATAATTCTGCACTTGTCATACCATACTGAAGTCAATTATGTCTGCTGTAACTGCTTCAAGATATTCAATATAAAGTAACCACTGTGAGTTGGAGACCTCACAATACATGAGAAATCTCACTTTATATTCTTGAACTCCTTCCTGTACCCAACCTGTGTGCTTATTAGTCAAAGTATCCTTTCAGTCCCTTAGAAAGAGGACTGATACACACTGGACAAATACTGCTTTGGTCCAAGTCACATTCCCAAAAGTCATAATTCCCCAGTACAGCACCTCAAAGAATCTGGGGCTGCTGAAGACAACCTTATGTCAAATCTCTGACTCACAAAAGACATTTGTACCTCACTGGCTTTGCCATCTTATCTCTGTAAGCACAGCAGAGAAAGAAGCAAACACAAGTATAGTAAGTAAAGGGGGAAATGAATCTTAAAATCACCAGTCCCAAGGCAACCACTACGCCTACAAGCATAATTTTTCCTTTGCTACCCTAGGTCATGACCCTCATCCAAAGAGGAAGGAAAGAAACTGTCCTTTCATCACTAATTTCACAATGCTGTTCAGGAAAACAACACTGACAACACCATAAAACCACAGTTTAAGTTGCCACTGGTATTTCAGCCAAATGCTAATCACCACCATCAATTGTCTAATATTTCTCATTACCTCTTCAGTCATTCTAACAAATTCCATTGCAACTTATAGAGTCTGATAAAAATCTTCTGTGGTTGACAAAGAGCCAGCAGAAAAACAAAAACCCTCACAATTATCCATTTGCTATCACAGTACTGGACCACTCAATTTTTAGATAAGTAATACAGCTGCATTCAAAACTATTCAATTGATAAAACACTGTTCTAATTTCAGAAACAAAACCTACCAACTATGTACCTGAAATAGAACACTGATAAGAAAAAGCCTGTATATAGACTGCCATGTCATTAAAATTGGATTAAGAGAGGAAAAACAACAGGGAAAACAAACCAAATGACTTGGTTTTGCAAATGCAGCTGTAAAGCAATAGCATGGTTGGGATAAATGTGATTTTTAAAAGTAATTAACAAATCTATTAATTTATTTATCAATTATGAAGGACAACATATTTTTGATGCAGAATTCAAACCAATGCAGGCACAATGATTCTATGCTTCTATGAATACAGCTTAATGAACTGTGTGTCTTGCATCACACACCAGTCTGGTACACGCCAACAAAGAGGCAGCGTTAACAAGACTGACCAAGGTTAACAAGCGGCACTTGGGAGATGCCGAGTTTCAACAAAGTTGGGAACAAAGCCAGGTGCAGCACCACGGTGTCTCCATGGTGAAGAAAGAGCAGGGAAGGACGTCTCTTACACACCCAGTCTCACAGGAATTCAAGGTTACCCCTTAACACACGTGTTTTCACAGACAAGGTCCTGGCGTTTTTAGCACGGCTCTTTAGCAGTACTGAATGCTGTAAGCGTGTCAAAACTGTCGGCGTTTCTGTCGGCTTCTTTAACAGAATGCTATGATACCTTAAGCTCTAAGACTTTATCCTGAGCATGCAATAGCATGAATGCTACATACACAGAAGAGCTAAAATTTTAGGCAAAGAATGGTCACAAATTTCCTTCACAGATTCAGCAGGGCTGATCTGAGAATGAATAATTAACTTCTGCAAGAACCACAGTCAATTACACACCTTTCCTTGCAAGAGCAAGACACACTTTCCTGACCTAAAAAGTGTACAAAACATAGCATGGCAGAAAGCAGTTTCTTTTCTCTTTCATCCTCTCCCCAAGGCACAACTGTTAGGTGTGGTTTGTCATCCCACTTAGCGCAGTACTAGAAGGCAGCTCTATCATAAGAGCTGCAGAAGAATGTAGAGAGAGGAGGGAAGACACAATGCCAATTGGCATTCATCTGGTTTGGGTTTTTTTTTTGATAAATACTTCAAAAGCAAATATTCCAACAGTTTTTCCATTTAGTGAGATAGTTTCCTTGACTTTTTTTCAGCCCCTGGGTGCGATTAAATCTTTTCTCTCCCATCCCTCCCCCCCTCCCTCCTCCCCCAAACATAATTCTTGCACTTAAATCTTGACATTTATATTATTACTTTTACAAATTAATCTTTTTCTATGGAGTGTATCATAATGCTCTACGAAGGCTTGCATGTTCCCATGGGTCTTGTAAGAGCTCTGCCAAGAGGTTTTAACTCCTAGAGAGATCAAAGAGAAAGTGAGGAGATAAAAAGAAATAGGGTTCTCCAGACTGACAGGTCAACCATCTCTCCTCAAGAAGAAAAAGGGATGGTTTGCAGAAACAACCAAGGAAACAATCAGCATTCAGATTTGATGGAAACATCTGATAAAGTAGCAGTCATTTCTGTACTTAATGATTACTGACTGCTTGGATAGGAGGCCAATGATCTCTTATTCTTTAACTTATCTGAGTGACACAAATCAGAAGTGCTACAGATCAGATTTTAGTGTTCACAAACTGCAGAGCCATAGAATGTCAATCTAAAGTGCAACGCAAAGCTTGCAAAGCAAGCCAGAAACTGCCTATATACAGTTATGTTAAAGTGACAGAAATGTTACAATGCTGGAAGCAGAGTGCAAACTGCAGGCATACATGTGAATTCCGAGACAGATTTGCCAAAAGACTTGATAGTCAAATCTTCTACTCCCACTGATTCAAAGTGACCAAAAAACAACCCCAAAAGTATGTCTTAAAACCAAAGCAAAACTGAATGAAGCCAATGAGGATGTCTTATTTTTCAGAATTTCAAGATAGCCTGGAGAAGAGGAGGCTCAGGGGAGACCTTATTGCTGTCTACAACTACCTGAAGGGTGGTTGTGGCCAGGGGGAGGTTGTTCTCTTCTCTCAGGTGGCCAGCGCCAGAACGAGAGGACACAGCCTCAGGCTGCGCCAGGGGAAGTTTAGGCTTGAGGTGAGGAGAAAGTTCTTGACTGAGAGAGTCATTGGCTACTGGAATGGGCTGCCCAGGGAGGTGGTGGAGTCGCCATCCCTGGGGCTGTTCAAGGCAAGGTTGGACATGGCAGTTGGTGCCATGGTCTAGCCTTGAGCTCTGTGGTAAAGGGTTGGACTTGATGATCTGTGAGGTCTCTTCCAACCTTGGTGATATTGTGATACTGTGATACTGTGATATGCAAGAGCTACCCAGGTTCACATCCTAAACAAAATTGTCAATTAAAGTTATTTTATACAAATGTATCTATTCCTTCACATCTTGATTTCCAGATTAGATTATCACAATGTGTCATTTTTGGTCATAAAGCACTGAATTGCTGTGACTCCAATAATCTATTTTTAAGTAAAAAAACAAACAAACAAACAAAACCAAACCCACAAAACCCAACAACAACATCAAAAAACATCCCAAAAGCTAGGTAAATTGCTTTATGCTTTGCCTAAACTAGAACTAAGTAGAACAAATGCAAGTGAAGACCTGGCATCATGAATGAGAGGAGCAAAAATATATGTTCAGCAAGGCTGGAGTTTTTACTTTAAGAAAATGCATGCTAAGGATCTCAGTATCTGGTCTTTTACAGTCCAGGCCTGTTTGTAGTCTAGAACTTTTACATGCAGCCAAGCAAATTGCTACATCCATTCCAAGTTCACAACTAACTGGCCAGCCTGATCTAGGGTAAGGTGTCCCTCCCCATGGCAGGGGGGTTGGAGCTAGATGATCCTTGTGGTCCCATCTGACCCTGACTGATTCTACGATTCTATTATATCTAACTAAAATACCAGCTAAAACAACAAATATCAATGAAATTAATAGTTAAAATAATAACACCAAGTTATCAAATCCTATGTAACTGACTTCATAGTCAATATTCCTACTACTACTGAGATGCTTGAATGTGTCCAGAGAAGGGCGACAAGGCTGGTGAGAGGCCTCAAGCACAAGCCCTACGAGGAGAGGCTGAGGGAGCTGGGATTGTTTAGCCTGGAGAAGAGGAGGCTCAGGGGAGACCTTATTGCTGTCTACAACTACCTGAGGGGTGGTTGTAGCCAGGAGGAGGTTGCTCTCTTCTCTCAGGTGGCCAGCACCAGAACAAGAGGACACAGCCTGAAGCTATGCCAGGGGAAATTTA
>WAAF01020453.1:36713-93601 GCA_013400475.1 Tricholaema leucomelas
GTGATACTGTGATACTCCTCATTTAAATGATCTCGGACATCATTACTATCTTACAGAATCACTCAAATAACCTTTTGCTGTTTGATGACATGTATCTTTTCTAAGCATACAATGTATGGAAAATCCAGTAATATCAGTCATCATATACTAGGCTTTTGGGAAATACAATTTTCTTCATTAAGAGTCAGATCTACAGTCAGAATCCCCAGAAAGCAGTCATAAATTATGATTGAAATTACAACATTTAACATCTTTAAGTAGATAGTGAATAATGAGTGTGCTTTATCACCTTGATGAGGAATACTTCCAGGCTTTTAAAACAGCTGTTTGTATTTACTTACTAAATATGCACCTCGATGATATGTTACATGATATATCAGAGCAAGCATAAATGAATGAAGCTCAAAGTCTTAGCTGAACAGTTGTTTTCTATGGACACTTTTGATTTTCCTTAATAGATCTACCACAACTCTAAAAAAGCCAGACCATTTACTGTATGGGAGGACTGTGGAAGGAAAAGAAGGTGGGCAAAGGCCAATGGGATGAGATTTAACAAGGCCAAGTGCAGGGTTCTGCACTTTGACCACAACAACCCCAAGCAGCGCTACAGGCTGGGGACAGAGTGGCTGGAGAGCAGCCAGGAAGAAAGGGACCTGGGGGTACTGGTAGATAGTAGCTGAACATGAGGCAGCAGTGTGCCCAGGTGGCCAAGAAAGCCAATGGCATCCTCGCTGCATCAGAAATAGTGTGGCCAGTAGGACAAGGGAGGTTATTCTTCCCATGTACTCAGCACTGGTCAGGCCACACCTTGAGTACTGTGTCCAGTTCTGGGCTCCTCAATTCAAGAGAGATGTTGAGGTGCTGGAACATGTCCAGAGAAGGGCAACAAAGCTGGTGAGGGGCCTGGAACACAGCCCTGTGAGGAGAGGTTGAGGGAGCTGGGGTTGTTTAGCCTGGAGGAGGCTCAGGGGTGGCCTCATTGCTGTCTACAACTACCTGAAGGGAGGCTGTAGCCAGGTGGGGGTTGGTCTCTTCTGCCAGGCAACCAGCAACAGAACAAGGGGACACAGTCTCAAGCTGTGCCGGGGGAGGTATAGGCTGGATGTTAGGAGGAAGATGTTGCCAGAGAGTGATTGGCATTGGAATGGGCTGCCCAGGGAGGTGGTGGAGTTGCCATCCCTGGAGGTGTTCAAGAAAAGCCTGGACGAGGCACTTAGTGCCATGGTCTAGTTGACTGGATAGGGCTGGGTGCTAGGTTGGACTGGATGATCTTGGAGGTCTCTTCCAACCTATGATAAGGTACAGAGAGGAGGGGAAAGTGAGAAGATCAGGTTCCAGAAGAAACACACAATAACTACCTAATATGCAAATGCATTTTGCACACACTGAACACAGAACACCTGCTACACACTGCAACACAAGTACCTATCAGAAATACATTACATTTTGAAGCACGGGCAGTCAAAAATACAAGAAAGCAGAATCTCTAAATATAAGGGAAAGAAACTTACAAAAACACAGCAACCACCATCTCCATTTTTATGCTTCTGTAATTTTCCCTCTGTATATTAGGGAAAAAAAAGATCTTGCAGACATGCAGACACACACAGGGTCACAAAAGCTATGAAAGAGATTCCGAACACAAGGTTCCTGAGCAGATGAGAAGCCATTAAACTTTCGCCTTTAGGTAGTTATGATGATCTGATGTCTCTTTTATGATATCTCCCAATTTTTTAATTAAAATCTACAATGTGTTTAACAAGCAATTCTTCCATTAAACTTTGATGTGTTTTACTTATAAAGCAATGACAGTTTTCGGTTCAATCTACTTAAAGTTCCAGAGAAACCATTTTCCACTCACTTGCTTTGAAAGCCATTAAAACAACTTGATGAAGAACAGCAGCAGGGGGCTAATAGAAGCCAAGGCTTAGTAACAATCTTTAGATTTTTCTCCTAAGACTTTCTCACAGACCCTCCTCACAAAGATCCTCAGGGCTTTTCATCCTCTCTTTTCTCCACAACGCCCCCCCTCCAAAAAAAAAAAATCAGTTCAAAGTGACAGATGCAACTAGCTCAAGGTTTTGCTATTTCCTTAATTTCACTTTTACCTTCCCATTTTGATAGACTCAATTGAAATTCAGTTCCCACAGTGGTGATCTCCTGGTATCTTCCAGGAAAAATAAACAAAAAAATACACAAAAGATTCAAGAAGTACCTTGGGAACATCTTCTAATCTTTTATCTATGCTGAGGAGAGTTCTGATATAGAGAAATGTACCTGTTACTTACAAATCATGTACAACTGACACTCAAATAATTTAATTAAGTCATGTTTGAGTAGTGATTTATATACAGTTCTATGTTTTAATGCATATTAACCTTCATAATGACAACTACCTTGTAACAGTTTAACTCTTGGGATATAAACTAAAGAACTATACAAGCCAACTGCAAAAAATGTTCAACCACTCCAAAAATGACAACTGTCTGTAACAAATCCCAGGTTCTTCAGTTGTAGTTTTATGCAAACACAGAAATCAGTTTTATGGAAAATAGAACTATCAGTACAGTTCTTAGGCTTACCAGAATCAGTACAGCATACGTTTTATCTGTGTTTTCGCTGTGCTTACTGCCAGTTTATTTCTTTACTACTATGGCCACTTGAAGTGCAGTCTTTGTTCATCACTAATTTCCAGAGATCCAGACTTCTACAGACTCCCCACTTACTGTATTCAAGTGATCCTGCTGAGGTTAAAACACCACATGTAGCATTGCTGCCACATGAACAGCGACTTCAAAGAAGCAGGGCTATGGCACATACCTATTCTTCCCAGACTCTAGTTACAATCCCTTGTTCTTTTAAACTCTAGAGATACAGTTAAGTACACAAGGCTTGGAGCAAACAGTGACTAAAGGAGGTCAGATGCATCTCCTCATCTTGAAGACATGAGCAGCATATACAAGAGAGTGGAGGTCAGGAAAGACAGATGGTGGGCATTTCCATCGGAGCTAAGTCACCTCTTGTCCTTACACCACTGAGCTTTTATGGTTTTCAGTTGGTGATTCTTGTAGTTTTGTGTTTCTACCTTATTTTAGCAAGCTTGTATTTGTACAACGAAGTGGGAGAATACACTGTGGAAAAAACCTCAGTGATGCCTAAGAACAAATCATTAGTATTTCCTCTGAGCAATGTCAAGGTTCATACTTTCTGCACCTCCCCCTTCTGCTAAAGGAATATGCTATTAAAATGTTAATGTGAGATCTGGTTAATGACATTTTATTTAAAAATTAAAGGGGGAAAAAACCCCACAGAAAAAAAAATTCTTTGTCACTGAACTTACACAGTCCTATCAGTAAACAGACAAAAAGTTTCTGTTGGCTTTCTGAAATAATTCTGTCATAAATGTTGGAGAAGGGTCCATCAAGAATAGAAACTAAAGAAGTTTCTGAAGTATAGAAACAATACCCTAAGGAACAGGAACAGTTATGTATTATTTTCTACAAGCACACAATCATTTTACAGAGCTGAACAAATAATAAGGCTGGAAGGACCTCAAGATTACTCAGAACAAACTCTCTTTTAAGGGTGGCAGGATCAAACATACTGTTATGAGAGTGCTACATAATACATGCTAGAAACAGAATATGCATCTGAGCACTATCCAGTCAGAGCCTCCATTCAGGCTGTTCCATCTTTCAAACTATTCTACTACTTGTGTAATTTTTGATGTAACAAATACTTGGCGATACTATATATGTAAAAGCATTGTAAGGTTGTTAGCCTAGAAGTATATGACCCAGAGATCTTCATGAATGCTACTGTGGAATAACCATGTAATCAAAATTACCATTAGCATGACTTATTTCTGCATTAGTTGTCAAGTACTAATGCTTACTTCTCCAGGAGGGTCGTTTTTTCTTCTCCATACTTTCCCTTTTTAAAGAAAGAACATCTCTCACCTTTAGGAGTTTAGCCTCATTTCCCTATAATGTATTCATCACTGCTCAGCACATCTGTCCCAGCAAATCCCATTTCCTGTTCTATTCATGGGGCTCAGCAACCTGGAGCTTTAGTGATTGCCGCCACACTTTTCCCATGGCCTTCTCACCTCTCACCCCCCCCACACACCCCGCTCCCATTGTTTATCATCTGTTCTCCCCTGCTGCAAACTGCTGTCAGATGTTCACTTATCCCTAATCTTACTCACTGCCTTTGATATTCTTTCTAATCCAACAACCTGTCAACTGGGGCATCAGCCCATGTCCAGACCAGCTGCTCTGTCACAGGCCATAAGACTCCCTCTCAGTTCCAAGAGGTATTTAAAGGATTTTGACACAGCAAACAACAACGTGAAACAAATAATTAATGCTGTTTTGATCAGCGATCAGGGCTGACCACTAAGAAAAACTGAGCTTCACTTTGTTTAAACTTCAGCCTAACTGTATTAACAAGATTTTGATCAACGTTTGAAGGACAGTGCCAAAAACCCTAAATTCTTTAACTTGTTTTAGTTTAAAATTATGAAGAACAATTAATCTGAATGCAAGTCAGAGGGAGAGTTAACTTTATGTGCCATCTATGTAAAACATTCTTATTTATCCAACATCAATTTGTGCAGTTTCCAAAATGCAGGAGCTGACTTTTGATGCATTACAGATGAAAATACAAATGTATTTTAAATATGGCAGTAGTAGAGGCTAAAATGTTATCTAAAATACACTTGCAGTTTCAGGAATGAAGCATCATTTCATCTCCCACAGACCATCAAACCCAGACATTTTAAAAGTATACTCCAAATTTACAGAAAATGTCTAATTTCCATAATATTCAGATTTGCTATAAACACCTAAAATGCTAAGAGTGTTCATCTGCTTCAAAAAATACCAAATACACATAATGTCATAGCTGAAACTGTGATTCAGATGACACAATTTTTGTACTTCAAAACCAAAGTTTCTGTTATTCAAAGTAGACATATGTATTTTGATCCAAACTGAAAAACAAATAAAGCAGTTAGTTGTTCAAGAATATGAATAGTGTTTTATTTCTCAGATCTAACAGCAATTGCTACCAAAGTGACAAACATGACCAAAAAGCCTACTTATTTAAACCTTACAGTAGACATATTTTACACCTCCCCCAAAAAAAACTGTAATAAAATCTCAGTAATGGATTTTATAACATGGTTCATTCACTTACAACTAAACCCTAACTTTTCTTCTTGGGGCTTGTCTATACCAGGACATGAAGAAAATTAATCTTAAATAATACCTTGATGAACTTGAATTCTGCTAGTTAAACTCCATTAAACCCCTGTGTGGCCACAATCATTCAGTTTAGTTTACTGCTCCCTTAGGGCATGTACTGAAAGTTAACATGGATTAAGGTAGGGTATGAATTCAAAGTGCAATCATACTTTGAAAATGGTTTAACATAAACAGAACCAGACTCTTTGTTGTAGAATGAGACACGGAGTTAATCAGGAAAGTCCTGTGTAGACAAGCCCTTGCAGATGAGGCTACTGGAATGGTACTGTCAAAACCAATGGTTTTCAACCTCTTCATTTTGAGACCTGGAAACATCTTCTAGTGAAGCTGCAGGTCTTGTTGGCACATTAAAATCTGCTGATAATTGATCTACCCTTCTTAGTTGACTCACATGAATGACCTACAAGTAGTCCAATGACCCCTGTGCACTACGTATCAGAACTTGGAAAATACTGGTTTAAGTTAACTATAACTTAAGTAGCTCCTAATAATATTCAGTCTTAACTTCACAGCTAGTGCACAGTAACCCAAGTAGTGTAGCTACTGATGATATTTAATTAAATCAGAGTTGAATGTTCATTTCAGAGGCTTTCCAGCCCTGTGCAAGGATGCTACAAAAGATGCTTGACAGAGCCCATTCATTTCAGTAAGTGACATTTTCTGTCCTAAGTTTCTTAAATCACAAAATGATCGACCTAAAAATCCCAACATTTCACACTGCCAACTTCTTTTTACATATTTACTTCAGGGAATGCTACATTCACTGGTCAAAGCAGAAATCAAGACTAAACAAAGTAATATTCACTGAAACAAACCCGAGTGCTATTGTTTTTTATAACTACTATTTACTATATAACTAATTCTTCTCATTCCCTCCCTTTAACAATTCATAAATGTCTCATACAAAGATTACCACATACAACTTTCCAGACTTCAATTCAAGATGTATGGCAGAGACAGAAGCATATATGCTTATGTTTCTTAATTTCTTTTCTTAAACCTGTGCTCTAATTGCAAAGATGATTTTTTTTTTCTATCAATGGAAATTATGTTCTCTTGGTACTTAACTCATTAGGAATGCTGTCATTGTAAAACTTCAGGATTCCTGCTTTTCACCCGTATAAAAAAAAAAAAGAATTATACTACACTTAGCCATAATTCCTGGTTAACACAGAGCAGTCCCATCCATCAGATCCTACCTCTGACAGAGACTAAGGAATATATTGTTCAAATACTCCCAGCCTCCATTGGAATGGGCTGCCCAGGGAGATGGTGGTGTCACCATCCCTGCAGGTGTTCAAGAAAAGACTGGATGACTTAATGCCATGGTCTAGTTGACCATCTAGTTGATAGCGGTGGGTGATAGGTTGGACTGGATGATCTTGGAGGTCTCTTCCAACCTGGCTGATTCTATTCTATTCTATTCTATTCTATTCTATTCTATTCTATTCTATTCTATTCTATTCTATTGTATCTACTCTATTCTATCCTATCCTATTCTATCCTATTCTACTCCTGCAATGTGCAGCTTAGCGACTTCCTGAGCTAGAAGCAGTGTGTTGCACTTAATGTGAATACTCTATACTGATGTAATAGAATCAGAGAACCCTAGAATCAACCAGGTTAGAAGAGACCTCCAAGATCATCCAGTCCAACCTAGCACCCAGCCCTATCCAGTCATTTAGACCATGGCACTAAATGCCTCATCCAGTCTTTTCTTGAACACCTCCAGGGATGATGATTCCACCACCTCCCTGAGCAGTTCATAGACTTGACAAGCTGAAGAAAATGAGATAAATTTTGCAGCAAAGATGGTAACTTCTTTTACTGCACTACTGCTTTGAACAAAAAAACGAACTGCAGATAAAGGTATTATTTGGTAGCATATTTCCTACTACTGGGGCCTTTTGAAGACTCAACAGAAGAATTACTTGTTTGAACAGGTAACTTAAAAATCTGTTTACTCCCTCAACAGCACCATTTTTAACTGTCAACACAGAAAACAATGTTTTATGTTTATAAAAAAGCAGACGGAAGTTCCAGAGAATATTTCAGGCAGCTGGGCACATTCATGGTACTATTACCACATTAAAAAAACCCTGAATGTAAAAACCAGGTTGTTAATATTACTGTAACACTGCCCTGCTTTGCTTTTTCATCTTCAGACTTCTCATGACATTAATGACACAGGCCTCACTTTATTCTGCTTGTATACACATTTTAATCTTCAAGACAGCTCAAGTTAAACTGTAAGGCATAGAAACAGAGTGGTTGCTTATGGTCACAAAAAAAAAAAAAAAAAGGCAGTTCCAGATGTAAGATTATAAAGTCTTTTTTCACTGATGAATTGTACACTTCTCTTAAAGTATATTTTCTTCCCATTACAAAGTCAGTGATATGTTAAAATCTACAAGTCTTGAAAATTACTTTAGAGTTACTATAAAACTCCAAGATCACAGAATCATAGACTCAAACAGGTTGGAAGAGACCTCCAAGATCATCCAGTCCAACCTAGTACCCAGCCCTATGCAGTCAACTAGACCATGGCACTAAGTGCCTCATCCACGCTTTTCCTGAACACATCCAGGGATGGCGACTCCTTCACCTCCCTGGGCAGCCCATTCCAATGCCAATCACTCTCTCTGGCAACAACTTCCTCTTAACATCCAGCCTATACTTCCCACAGCACAACTTGAGACTGTGTCCCCTTGTCCTGTTGCTGGTTGCCTGGGAGAAGAGACCAACCCCCACGTGGCCACAACCTCCTTTCAGGTAGTTGTAGACAGCAATGAGGTCACCCCTGAGCCTCCTCTTCTCTATTATAACTGAATTTCCTTAACAGTAAATGAAAACATCATGTGTTAAAATTACATTGAAGGTAACATTTTTCATGTTTAACTTCCAAAAGAATGATTTTAAACATTAAATCAATAGAGGAAATGTGATGAACAGGCACTGGACTACACTGAATCATGTAAGGAATGTGAAGCTGACAGAAGACCATATAGTTCCAATGTACCACTACTGACTGCATGATTCAGTCGATATGCACAGAGTTCTTGAGGTTTATCCCACATCACTGAAGCAGATGCCCATTCAGCATCTCACAAATTCAAAATATAAACTCATTTATATTCAAACTGGGAAAATTACTGACAGTTGATCCGAGTCTTGTAGGAAACATCTCAAATTTCCTGGGCAGAGTGCACAGCTATGTTTATACAATGCAAGGAAACAGTGGCCAGAGCTCCCTCGCCAGAACAACTCTTAGAAACAAAACTACAGGAGTCTGGGCTAGATCCAGAAAGACTTTGATACATGAGCTTTGGGCAAAAGTTTCTGTTACAGATATTGTAACAGAATAACAGGTATTTTGTCAAGATATTATCACAGTATCACGGTATCACCAAGGTTGGAAGAGACCTCATAGATCATCAAGTCCAACCCGTTAGCACAGAGCTCAAGGCTAGACCATGGCACCAAGTGCCACGTCCAATCCTGTCTTGAACAGCTCCAGTGACGGTGACTCCACCACCTCCCTGGGCAGCCCATTCCAGTAGCCAATGACTCTCTCAGTGAAGAACTTTCTCCTCACCTCAAGCCTAAATTTCCCCTGGCGTAGCTTGAGGCTGTGTCCTCTTGTTCTGGTGCTGGCTGCCTGAGAGAAGAGAGCAACCTCCTCCTGGCTACAACCACCCCTCAGGTAGTTGTAGACAGCAATAAGGTCTCCCCTGAGCCTCCTCTTCTCCAGGCTAAACAATCCCAGTTAGATAATTCCCCTCAGCTGATGTTTTGCCTCTCTTTGAAGGATACAGTCCCCAGCACAGAGGTCAGCAAAAAGAATATTCAAGAGCAATTCACATAGTTTTATGCAAAGCTTGGTAATTTAGCTTAACAGGCTCATGAAGGTGGGTTTGAACTGGAACAGCAGAGTAAACGCTGAGGCAAAACTACTTTCCTTTCTGCTGATTCTCAGAGGGTAATAACCATTAGCAAACATCAGCATGCAGTAACTTCTTAAATTACAACCAATTATGGGATTCACCAGAGCCCTGACTGTCAAAGACCTGCCACAGGGTTCAAATCCAGCATGCAGAGCTACTGAAATGCTTAATTGACTTTGTTGAACCCAAATTCACATTTAGATACCTAACACAGCCCAAAATTCTAACAACTCTGCTCAGGTCTTAGTGCTCACGGTCTAGTTCATCAGAATTCCTAAACATTTTTTCTTCCTAATACATAGGCCAGTGCCTGGCTAACACACACAAAGACAAGCTGAAGATTTACACACGAATGTGTTTCTCAGCAGTGAGCACACTCTTCTGTGATGTGGAAAGCAATATTAATTGAAGCAAGATCTTGCAGCCTGACTCCACCACATCCCAGGGAAATGCCCTAGCCCTTGGGCATTGAGTTAATCTCTCATTAGCTATCCCTCTGGTCTCTTGAATAAATTATTTATGAAAAGCAGAAAAACTTCAATAGGAAATAGTGAAAAGCGATTCACCGTGGAGTTCTTGGTAAAGAAGCCAATTCTTCCAGAGGTGATATATGCTTAAAAAAAAAAAGCCACTTTAGACAACAAATCAATTTGCACTTTAGGGGCAGCACACATTAAAACTAGCCAGATGCTACCCTGTATCTGAGATAAATGAATTCTTTTCTTTCAGAACCATGCAGAACGAAAAATACATAAACAAGGTCCTTACTGACAAAATGAAGAGGATATTCATCAAACTATGTGAGGTACTTTGTCCATCTCTTACCCTCAGGCCACCCTACTTAAAATAACATGGCTTAATTGACTAAGGGCCCCATCTTGAGGAAAGGGCTGAGAGCTGAAAATCTCAAGCAGAAAGTAAGGTCCATTTTCACAAGTTGGTAGATGCCTGTTTTGAAGAATACAGGTTAAAACAACTGTACCTTACCTTACACATGGGCTCTGATCAAATCTGTCTACAGTTTACTGAATTCCAGATGGCACTTCCATTTCTACCTTTACACTATACAGACAGAAGAAGGAATGTTTTTAAGCAGCCTGGTACAGTGATTTGTCTAGAGAGTCTGGCTAGTTCCTACAGCTTGGATACCTAACAGTGAGCTGTACCTTGCCTCAACTCACATGGTTCAAAGCGTAGAAATATTTCAGAACATATCATCTACTTTCATGCTCTGTAAGAAACAGTAAGAATTCAGGACTTGCATTAAAATAAGAGTGGGAAGAGGAAAAGGAAGATGGAAGACCTCACAGGAAAAGTTCTCATGACCTTTTATTAGAAAAGCAGATTCCCCCATGGGCATCAATCATGACAATCCTCACTACAGCTAAATAGCCACAAACCAGTTTTCTGTCATTTTTGGGAACAATATTCCTGTATGGAACCAAATAGAACATGTTAAATCCAAAGGATGACTCCAACTTTTACAACTCAGGCAAGCTAAGGACTCAAGGACAAAGCCAGTAAGACACTGCTGGAGCTTTCCCTAACACAGCCACTCGACTGGATCCTAACTACACACAATTGTGTTTCTGTGTGTGCCCACAACTCCTTGTCTGAACTCAGGGAAAATACTCAGCTGGCCAAAGTACTAGTTCAAGATTTGTGACTGCAATTTTGAATGCATTATGTGCCTCCAGCCAACAGGTGGGTGACCATCTGAGTCTTTGGCTCTGCTCTTGATCAGGTGTGACCACAGTCTTCACAAATGTAACCGGTGTGAGCTTACAACAGTATTTACTCTGTGGATTTCACCCCACAAATGGATCATTTTCAGATCCCTTACAGAATTCTGATGGTCTGTAAACCTATTTGGATTTCACCCCCTGAATGGATCATTTTCTGATTCCTTACAGAATTCTGATGGTCTGTAAAGCTATTTGGATTTCACCCCCTGAATGCATCATTTTCTGATCCCTTAGAGAACTCTGATGGTCTGTAAATCTGCTAGAATACGAGTTTACAAATTAGTGGGTATGGGTTGAATGGATAATATCAGACTATCAGGCTAAACTGATATAAATTACCTACATCTAAATACATGTTTAACTGCTGATTGCTTTAGCTATAATGATGAGATGAAAACTGCTTCCTTATAAATAGTATCATTTTTTAGATTAAATGTCTTATAAGCAATGCTGTTATCACAGAATCATCCCGTTGGAAAAGATTTTAAGATCATCAAGTCCAACCACGACCTAACACCTCCCTGTACACAACTGTTTGACATGGCCCTAAGCACTTCATCCAAACATCTTTTAAACACCCCCATGGATGACGACTCCACCATTTCCCTGGGCAGCCTGATCCAGTGCCTGATGACCCTTTCAGCAAAGAAATTTTTTCTAATATCCAATCTAAACCTCCCCTGGGGCAACCTAAGGTCATTTCCTCTTGTTTTATCACTTGTTACCTAGGAGAAGAGGTCTGCACCTCTCAAAAACCTCCTTTCATGAAGTTGTAGAAAGCAACCAGATCTCCTCTCAGCCTCCTCTTCTCTAGGCTGAAAAAACCCAGATCCTTTAGCTGCTCCTCATAAGACTTGTGTTAAAGACAATTCACCAGCCTTGTTGCCCTTTTCTGGACATCCACTATCATCTCATTGTCTTTCTTGTAGCAAGCAACCCAGAACTGAACACAGTACTCAAGGTGTGGCCTGATCAGTGCTGAGTAGGGGGGTAAGATCACTTCCTAGAGTGCATTGATGATAACTTCCTGCTGCAAGTGGTAGAGGAACCCACAAGAAAAGGTGCTATGCTTGACCTAGTCCTCACCAGTGAGGCAGTGAGTGAAGCTGAAGGGCTGCCTTGGCTACAATGACCATGAAATGGCAGAGTTTAAGATCCTCAATGCATCAAGGAGGGTGCATAGCAAACTCACTGCTCTGGACTTCAGAAGAGAAGACTGCAACCTCTTCAGGGTCCTCCTTGGCAGGGTGCCATGGGAAGGGGGGGCCAAGAAAGTTGGTCAATGTTCAAGCATCACTTCCTCCAGGCCCAGGAGCAATTCATCCCCAAAAAGAGGAAGGCAGGTAAGAATGCCTGGAGGCCTGCATAGATGAATAGAGAGCTCCTAGACACAGTTAGATGCAAGAAGAAACCCTACTGAGAGTGGGAGCAAGGACAGGTAATCTGGGATGAGTACAAAAAAATTGTCAGTGCAACCAGAGATCAGGTAAGGAAAGCTACAGGACAGCTAGAATTGAATCTGGCTAGGGACAGAGGGGAGGAAGTTCTTCAGGCGTATTAGTGAGAAAAGGAGGACCAGGGAGAATGTGGGATCCTTCCAGAAGGGAAATGGAGAGCTGGTGACAAAGGATACGGAAAAGGCTGAGGTGCTCAATGACTTTTTTGCCTCAGTCTTCAATGGCAAGGGCTCCAACCACAATGCCCAAGTCCCAGAGGACAAAAGTAAGGACTGGGAGAAAGACCTGCCCACTATAACTGAGGATCATGTTCACGAGCACTTCAAGAATCTGAACGTGCAAAAGTCCATGGGGCCTGATGAGATGCACCCACAGGTCCTGAGGGAACTGGTGGATGAAGTTGCTAAACCACTGTCCACCATATTTTGAAGGTCATGGCAGACTGGTGAAGCTCCTGCTGACTGAAAAAGGGCAAACATAAGGCCCAGCTTCAAGAAGGGAAAAAAGGATGACCCCAGGAAATACAGACCAGTCAGTCTCACCTCTGTGCCTGGCAAGATCATGGAGCAGATCCTCCTGAAGGCTCTGCTGTGGCAAATGGAAAACGAAGCAGAGGTGATTGGTGGTAACCAGCAATGGCTTCACCAAAGGCAAATAATGCCTGACAAATTTGGTGGCTTTGTATGATGAAGTCACAGAAACAGTGGACAAGGGAAGGGCAACTGACATCATCTACCTGGACCTGAGTAAGGCATTTAACTCTGTCCCACACGACATCCTGGTCACCAAACTGGAAAAGCACAGACTTGATGGGTGGAGCACTGCTGGATAAGGAATTAGCTGGATGGTGGCATGCAGAGAGTGGTGATCAATGGCACAATGTCCATCTGCAGACCAGTGACAAGTGGCATCCCTTGGGGGTCAGTGCTGGGACCAGTGCTCTTTAACATCTTTGTCAGTGATATGGACAGAGGAATCAAGTGCACTCTCACCAAGTTTGCAGATGGCACCAAGGTGTGGCACAGTCAACTTGCTAGAAGGCAGGGATGCCATCCAGAGGGACCTGGACAGGCTGGAGAGGTGGGCCCAGACCAACCTCATGACATTCAACAAGGCCACATGTAAGGTCCTGCACCTGGGTTGGCAAAATCCCATGCACAGATACAGGCTGGGTGGCAAATGGCTGGAGAGCAGCCCTGCGGAAAAGGACCTGAGGGTCTGGGTTGATGAAAAGCTCAACATGAGCCAGCAGTGTGCACATGCAGCCCAGACAGCAACCCTGTGCTGGGCTGCAGCAAGAGAAGTGTGGGCAGCAGGGCAAGGGAGGGGATTCTCCCCTTTTACTCTGCTCTCGTGAGCCCTCACCTGGAGTACTGTGTGCAGTTCTGGAGCCCCCAACACAGGAAGGACATGAAACTGTTGGAGCAAGTCCAGAGGAGGGCCATGAAGACGATCAGAGGGCTGCAGCATCTCTTCTATGAGGACAGGCTACAAGAGTTGGGGCTTTTCAGCCTAGAGAACGCTTCAAGGAGACCTTGTAGTAGCCTTCCAGTATCTGAGGGAGGCTTAAAGGAAGGCTGTGGAGGGACTATTTACAAGGTCTTGTAATGACAGGACAAGGGGGAACGGGTTTATACTGGAAGAGAGGAGATTTAAATTAGATGTTAGGAAGAAGTTCTTTGCAGTAAGGGTGGTGAAACACTGGAACAACAACTGATTGTGGATGCTCCCTCCCTGGAGTGTTCAAAGCTGAGTTAGATGAGGCCTTGAGCAACCTGTTCTAGTGGGAGGTGCCCCTGCCTATGGCAGGGGGGTGGAATTAGATGATCTTTGAGGTCCTTTCCAACCTAAACCATTCCATGATTCTATGATTCCATGGTCTTCTTGGCCACCTGAGCACACTGATGGCTCATAGTCAGTTGACTGCTTACCAGTAACACCAGATTCTTCCCTGCCAAGCAACTTTCAAGCTACTCTTCCCCAAGCCTGTAGCACCTGTAGCACTGCATGGGAGTTTAGTGACTGAAGTGTAGGACATGGCACTTGGCCTAGTTAAATGCTATACAGTTGGCCTCAGCCCATCAATCCAGCCTGTTCAGATCTCTCGGAAGAGGTTCCTCACCTCCCATCCAGCTTGATGTAGTCTAAACTTACTGATCTCCTTGTTAAGGTCATCCATGAAGATGTTAAAGAGAACTGGCCCCAGTACCAAATTCCAGGGAACACCACTTGTGACTGGCTGCCAACTGGATTTAACTATGCTCACCACCACTCCTTAGTCCCAGTTATCCAGTTTTTGACCCAGTGAAGATGGGTTTATGCACATGCTCATGATGAAGTGTCTAGGAATCAATGCTATTAAGTGGTCATGACTGCTCTGAAATAATCTTAAAAGCACATGTGATATACAAAAGTTCTTCCCATTTCCAGTTTGTAGAGAAAGTGATGGCTGTAAAAATCCAAACTAATAAAATAAAGAACCTGCCACTGTATATGCATCCATGGATGCTATGTTGAAATACCAATGCTTATTTTAGGAACGTTTCTATTTGAAAACAGATTACAAAATCACAATCTTCAAGGCTCAAATTATCCTTCATCGATATTACATAAACACAAAAATATGTCTCAATCAATCTCCTTCTAACTGCACTGAATGACAGGGGACATGTCACAGCTTCACGAAAAGTACCTGCTAGACTGCCTCAAGCCTTCTAATTACAGCATGATGCCACATATTGCAAAAAGTAAGCATCCAAACTAGTCTTGGTTTCCACAGTGTAGCAAATGTCATTATTGCAATTTTCCTTATGCAGATCACTCTGTTATTCAGAAGACTTTTTATTACATTGGGGGTTAAGTTCAGCAAGCAGGTGCAGGGAATTGGTGGAAAGGAGGAACTAATTTTACTTGAAGAAACAGCATCAATTAGGAATGGAGATAAAAAGTTTATTTCCAGCTGGTGAATTAAAAAAAAGAAAACAGTAATTAAAAAAAATGTTGGACAAGGGAAATTGCTACTCAGCATAAACTCATTACAATTACAGTCTACATTTCAGAACTAATTCTCAGTTTTAGATGAGTTGTGGAATATTTGAAAATTCTTAAACAAATCAGGCACCTAACTTGCCTGTATTTTAGACACTTAACTGCTTAGGCATTTAATGAGTTTTTCAGCAGGTCTAAATGCCTCTGAGCTAATTAGTCAATGACTGAAACCATGCAGTATTTCCTCTGATTAGTAAGTCAGTTTTTAAATGAAAAACATGTTTTTAATAAACATTGGGCCTGTCTCTTGGGTCAGGTGCACTCGGTGAGCTTCTGCAGTAGGCTGGGCTCAAGCCAGCTTCTGTATATTTTTAGGCTGATTTTAAGACAGTGCTGTGGCCAAGAGAAACAATCTCTGCCCTCAACCAGCCCCAAAACGCTCATCCCTAACCACCACATTACAACCTCCTGTCTGCCAGCAAAATTGTTTGCATTGAATCAGGTGTCTGGTTTAGGTTAAAACCAACGTCCCTTTTTCTGCCAGATTAGGTTTCACCTGGACTAGATAACTGATCCAGCTCATTGTGCTGCTGCACAAAATTTCTCTGCAAGAAGTAGCAAGATGTGCAGAAAGGGCAAGTCTTACTTCTTTTGGTGGCAATACTGGTCTCTTGTCAAATCACAGCACTTGACCAAACACATCCTTATTTCTTCTTTACAATATCCATCATATTTAAGGCCTCTGTTTTCAATTAAATGTAATTTTGTAATGGTGTTTTGTACATTTTAATTAAATCCCATTTTTTCATGTAAACAGAGCATGACTCAGAAATGAAAATAAGAAACAAAGCTTGTCACTTATAAACAAAGTCAGTGAAATTTCAGAACATCAAAGAATATTCTTCAGGCTTTCTTGATACCTAAAAGGAAGTAATTAATTCAGTGTAAAGCTTTCAGCTCTTCACAAATGAGCCAATGAGAGCTATCTTTAAGAAAGTAATTTACAAAATGTATTTGCAACAGTTGAAAAAAACATGTTTGCTTTGAGGCAAGCTGTTTTGAGTCCTTGCTTTTCCTTTCCCATGTTCATCTCACTGCAGGACCTAAACACATCTCCTTCATATACCTTCACTCTTCTGCCTTTTCAGCTGATGGGTTTAGAAGCAGAGAAAAGGAGTACAAGACGGTGCAGTTTGCAGAAAGCACTTCTAGAGCTGTCCAAATTCTTCTGCAATTCCGTCTCCATCCCTCTACCTGGGCAAAAGCTCTAGCTAGACTGGCCAGTGCCGCATGATCTGCTAGAGCTGCTAATTTTGTGCAGGATCTTGCTCACAGGAAAGACACATACACCACTTTACGCTGTGCAGAGTGACTTTTCCTTTTACACCTTGGCATTCTTGCCACTGTTGGAGGTTATCAGTTCTCAGGGATTCTGTGACAGGTGACTCAAGTTGATGTAAATACAATAAAGGGATTTCCTTCCCTGCTTCCCACATGCCAGAGCTGAGGCTGGCCTGGCAGAGCGGCAGCGTTACTGATTAGCTACTGATGTTAACTAATAACCAGCTGAGGGCTGGTCAGTAACATGTTCGATCTGCACCTGCCAAGACCAAAGCAAGGCCCAAATCAAGAGGTTCTCCTGAAAACACACTGAAGTAGCAGGCACCTCGGGGCAAGAAGGCGCTGGAGTTGGTGGCACAGTCAAGGCAGGGCCCACCACGGGCACTAGTCTTTAGGGATACCTTCACTGTAGACCTAGAGCCTCGCAAGCCAGGTAAGGCTACGGTGGGCGGGCAGAGGGGGTGCAGCCGCCTGAAGCCCGGTTCCGGGTGGGAGAGAGCCATGAGACTGAGGCACACCATCCACCGGCGACACCGCCACTGTCCAAAATGGCGCAGGCTGGGGGGTGACAGGGCAGCGAAAGCGGCTGCTGGCCGGCCAGCCCGCCCTTCTCCTTCGGCCTCCCGCCTCCCCGCGCCGCGACGAGGCGGGAGGGGCCCCGCAAACCGGCGGCGACAGCGGCGAGAGGGGCGGGACGGAACGGAACGGAACGGCCCTGCCGAGAGAGAGTGGGCTGGTCGGGCGTCAAGGGGCGAGTCGCCGGCGCCACTCACCTGCCGGTAACAGAGACGGAAAGGCCGCAGGTAGAGAGAGGAGGTGCAGGGTTTGAGCTCCAGCTCTTCGATGGCCTCCATCCTTGCCACGGGCAGTGGCCGCCAGGAGGAGGAGGAAGACGAGAGGCGTGCGCAGCCGCTGGCGGCGGGCAGGGCCGAGGGCAGCCGGCAAGGCCTAGCCAAACCGGGCAAGGAGGGGCGCGGCTCTGGTGCGGCAGAGTCCGCGGCGGTGCCTGCGGGCCGGCGTGCGGCTGCTGCATGCAGCGCAGCGCTGTGGAGCCCGGGAGCTCACTCCGTTGCAGGCAGGCCCTGGAATGGTGGCGGGGGGGGGTGGAGGTTTGACAGGCACCCTTCTTTCTCTGAGAAGAGACAAAATACTGGGTTTCACCCCGAAAAAGGGGACATGGCGGCAGCACATGGGAGCTTTGTCACCTGAACTCCTCAGACCTGCCTGTTTGTGGTGCCGTGCCCTGAAAAGCTTGGCAGAAGTTTTCCAGCCGTCATTTTTTTTCACCTCCCACTAAAATTTACCGGGTACTGCTACACTAAACAGAAACCAGGCCCTTCCCCTGAAGACGATATACCTACAGGCTGAATTTTGACTCGTGTTGTTTTGAGCCTGGTTTTATTGATCCGGGTTGTATATCAGGTTTTGCAGAATGAGAACCTTAGTGTTAAAGCACAGTTTCTTACGTCTGCCTGTGTAGCATTTACACATCAAAACAGGAGTTGTATGGCTGGTCTGGAAAGTGCCAGGTACAAATACAGATTAATTGTTAACGTGTGGTGCAGTATTTGCTGCTTCTCAAACTTCCTCTCTCAGGATCAGCTTCACAGAACTGATTGGAAAAGACCTTCCAAGATTGTTGAGTCCATCTGTTATCTAACTACCAAGTGTGATGCTAAACTAGCAGCACTACATCTATGCATTTTTAAACATGTCCAGAGATGGGAATTCAGCCACCACTGTCAGGTGGCAGAACCCTTTCAGCCATGGCCATGCACCAAGCTCTTGGCAGAAGAATAAATGTAGCTGCATGAGACTTCTCCAGCCGTTTTCGACAACGAAGTTTGAAAGTTATTGCCCTTTTTTACTTATTTCTTTTTTAAATTGCTGTTAGATTTAACTATATGCTGATTTTTGTAGGAGTTTGTTCATCACTATGTAATGATAGGTTTGTTTCCTCTGGAAGTTTTAATGTTCTTGATAATGACTTTTAATGAGCAAAAAAGCTCACAATTTGTTGTGCTTAGCTCTCTGACTTGTGTTCACTTTCTGTGCAGATGTTCCAGTGTACTGCTGTTTTAGTTGCTATAAAAAATGTTTTGTCAATGTATTGACTGTGCTGAGAATAAATCTGAAATTACCTGGACAGACTGGAGAGGTGGGCACAAGCCAACCTCATAAGGTTCAACAGGACCTAGTGCAAGGTCCTGCATCTGGATCGAGGCAATCCCAAGCACCAATACGGGCCGGGCAGTGACTGTCTGGAGAGCAGCCCTGAGGAGAGGGACTTGGGGGTGCTGATGGACGAGAAGCTCAACATGAGCCAGCAGTGTGCACTTGCAGCCCAGAAAGCCAACCAGAACCTGGGCTGCATCAGGAGAAGTGTGGCCAGCAGATCAAAGGAGGTGATTCTTTCACTCTGCTCCACTCTGGTGAGACCCCACCTGGAGTACTGCATCCAGTTCTGGAGACCCTATTACAATAGGGATGTGGAAATGCTGGAGTACAACCAGAGAAGGGCCACAAGGATGATCAGAGGTCTGGAGCAGCTCTGCTATGAGGACAGACTGAAAGAGTTGGGGCTGTTCAATCTGGGGAAGAGGAGGTTCCCAGGTGGCCTTCCAGTATCTGAAGGAGGCCTACAAAAAAACCTGGGGAGGGACTTTTAGGCTCTTAGGTAGTGACAGAACTAGGGGGAATGGAGCAAAGCTGGAGGTGTGGAGATTCAGCCTGGATGTGAGGAGGAAGTTGTTGAGCATGAGAGTGGTGAGAGCCTGGACTGAGTTGCCCAGGGATGTGGTTGAGGCCCCATGGCTGGAGGTGTTTAAGGCCAGGCTGGATAAGGCTGTGGGCAGCCTGCTCTAGGGTAGGGTGTCTCTGCCCATGTCAGGGGGATTGGAACTAGATGATCCTTGTGGTGCCTTCCAACTCTGACTGATTATGTGATTCTATTCTACTTATGTCTCTCTCTCTTCCCCCCCCTCCCCCCCCCAGTAATCTTCTACTGCATTACTAAGAAAGTTTATTATCTCTTTATGTGGTAGTAAGAATCTTAGCAGTCTGGCTAAAAGACCGCATGCAGCAATTACAAAGTTCACTAAGAAGTAAATGAGGCAGCACTTACGTTGTAGAACGCTTACCATCAGGTCTGATAATGTCAGTAATAAAATGACTTGACTAGGCTGAAAAGTATGGGGCTTTTTTAAAGTATATTTGCAAAGCTATTATAACAAATAGGCAACAAAATGTACTTTATTAGCTGACTTTAAAAATATTTGTTTGACTTTATTTGCATCATTGGGTATGGGCCTATGTTTCTGCTTTTGAAATGATCTTGAGGTCATTTAGAGCTCCTGGGAACTTAACACTATATTTTTCTATTAAATTATTTCAATCTTCCAAGTCCAATTTAAGTATAAACACAGTTTCCATGTACAGCAAGTTTATAGTATCTGTGTTTGCTTATGTTAAAAGTTACTGGGTACCCAGGTTGGTTCAGCCAGTTAGATTGCCCTCTTCAATAAACATTCTGACACCACTTTAAGGTTTTGAGTGTGTGTGTGTTTTGGATAATGTGTCATAGCATGTGATGGATTGCTTGTTCCATTCTTAGTCTTAGGTGGGATGCTTATGGGGTTGTGATTTGTCACAGACCTATCTCACTAATGTACCTGGGACAGCTGAGGGCAGTGTCACAGGAAAACACATTTCAGGGTGCTCTAGTGTAATCATTGCATTTGAAAGTTGTAGACTTCTTTACTGGAAAAAGATCTTTGTGAATAAGCCAGCTGAACTAAGAATTTAACAGGCTGGGAGTGAGGAGCTGCCTTAGTATTACTGCTATACAGGTGAAAGCTGAGTGAGAAAATAAACAGGAAAAATAAATCCTGCATAGCGGGACTAGTGTTGAGCAGCTGCACCTGGATTTCATTATGGTTTTACATTAAGGCCTAGATATCCTGTAAAGCAACTGACTTTGCCTTAGCTAGCCCAGGAACACTTCTAGGAAGGAAATGGGCTTCAGCTCCCACTTGTTCCAGTGGGTTGTAACATAGGAGATTAACTTGCTTTTGGATAGGTGAGATGCATTCCTGCTTTTCTGCTTCCTTGCACTGCTGACTGGTGCAATGGCTGTGACCTGGCTCTACATGCACTGGCTTTGCAGCAAGAAGTACAAGAGGATACAATGCAGAGGTACTGCTCAGCATCTCATCTCCAGGATCAGAAGAGCTGTTTTGACACATGAAGTCCTACCAGGGCAAATGTGCCCACCATGTATTCATCACTTCCACTGGAGCGACTGGATGATCTTGGAGGTCTCTTCCAACCTGGTTGAGTCTATGATTCTATGACACTGAAGAATCAGGTATATGCTCAGTGCTGCCTTGTATGGATTTGTATCAGCTAGCAGAGCTCTGAACTACTCTCTTATGTGTTACTTGACATCCCTGATATCCCTCATGATTCCAAGTTGCTTAAGTATTGTTTGTGTCAGCTTCAGTGAGATGGTTTTGATTCTTAAACCTTTAGCTTATGTTTAACTGCTTGCAAAATCTTTTAGTTTCAATTAGCACTACTCCATAAAATACCATTTCAATTTCTATGATTCTGTCCCTAGATTATTAGTTACCAAACTTCTTACACCCCAAATGTCATTCATCCTGGGTTGCTCACTTCTATTAACTATTTGGAGCGCTATCCACATTTACCAATACACAACTAATTGAAATAGCTACCAATGATAAAGAATAGAATAGAATAGAATAGAATCAATCAAGTTGGAAGAGACCTCCAAGATCATCCAGTCCAACCTAGCACCCAGCCCTATCCAGTCAACTAGACCATGGCACAAAGTGCCTCATCCAGTCTTTTCCTGAACACCTCCAGGGAAGGTGGCTCCATCACCTCCCTGGGCAGCCCATTCCAATGCCAATCACTCTCTCTGTGAAGAACTTCCTTCTAACATCCAGCCTATACTTCCCCTGGCACAACTTGAGTCTGTGTCCCCTTGTCCTGGCTACAACCTCCCTTCAGGTAGTTGTAGACAGCAATGAGGTCTGCCCTGAACCTCCTCTTCTCCAGGCTAAACACCCCCAGCTCCCTCAGCCTCTCCTCATAGGGTTTGTATTCCAGTCCCCTCACCAGCTTTGTTACCCTTCTCTGGACATGTTCCAGCACCTCAACATCTCTCTTGAGTTGAGGAGCCCAGAACTGGACACAGTACTCACGGCGTGGCCTGACCAGTGTTGAGTACAGGGGAAGAATAACCTCCCTCCTCCTACTGGCCACACATATACTTCAATAAACCAACTGCCTTGTGCTATCACATCTTCCTTTTTAAAAGTCAGTGTTAATTTGACTGCCCAAAAACCAGAGAGGTGTCAGAGTGACAGGTTGCCTATCACTACATTTAATAAATTAATTTATCTTCCTCAGAAGGGGGGTATCAGTATTATACGTTGTTTTCTTGCCATTTAAAATAACAGATAAAAGGTTCTTAATGTTGTCTTGAGTGGTTTCTTTATAGCTTCCAGGAGCTGCTGGTCTCCTGTTGTAAAATACTACAATTTAGATGTTTTGCCTGCACAGACTCTAATGGATCTGAGAACAGTTTGTGTAGTAGTGTGATAAACAGCCTAATAAAGCAAAAAAATATGAGTAAAAAGCTTGTTTCTTTCGTGGAAAGAAAGATCATCAAAGTAAGGCAGCAGGCATAGAGGAGGAAAGAAGCATCCTGTCTGGAGCTGAAGAGTTTAAAGGGAAGATTCACTGGGATTTCTCATAAAAAGTAAAATGTTAACATCAGTGCTAAAAAGGAATTCTTTCTTCAGGGCAGCATCCTTTGTTTAACAGACTTCTCTTTCCTTCAAAGCAGTGTTTGCTCTCTGTTACGTTGTGAGTAACATTTATTACCAGCAAAATATCTAAACATGTGTTTTTTATTGTTGTTCTTTTAAAAAAATACTCTTGAGCTTGAAGTTTCCAACAACACTGTCCTTTGCTTCCCCTCAGTTGCAATCCTTGTGTATGTACTCTAGAAAGTCAGGTTGAATTTTCATTAGCAGTTTTGTTTTATTGCTGTTTGCTTTGAGACACAATGAGAAATGTTTCCCATGCAAGCCTGGTGCTGTTGCCTTGCTCCTGCTCACAGTGACCTGGGAGCTGAGGTCTCCCTCTCGCCTCCTCCACCTGTGCACCCAAGTATGGATGTGCAGGGAGTAAGGACAGACCTCTGCCACCTGCCTTGGCCCATCTGTTCAGGTCTCCTTGTTTAACCGTGAGTGGGCACCCAGGAATGTCTCTTGCAGTATTTCCCTCTTCCTGCTGGAGCTTAGCAAAGTTCCTAAGCTAGATTGTATGGTCCTGCTCTGGCAGGAGGGTTAAACTCGATGATCAGTTTGGGTCTCTTCCGACCTTTGACATCCTGTGATCCTGTAAGCTTCTGGATCCGTTCATGCACAGTTAGGTGACACGTTAGTTATTTTTCTGTATGTACTTTCAAATTCATTCAGTTCTTACAAGGCTCATGTTGCTCTTTTGACATGGTATTGCTCATGAACAGAAACCCTCAAGTACTGAGCATTTTTCATCTCCTTAGTATGTTGCAGAATATCATTACTTACATTTCTTATGATGTTTGTGAATACTGTAGTTACTAAGATACTGTGGGCATGAAAGCTTCAGCAACTTAGAGGCACGTTGACTTGCAATTTTTGGCTTTCATTTTTAGAGAACTATTTCTAACTTTTGCAGAAAAAAAAAACCCACCAGGAAATATAAGATAGAGCAAACCTAATGTTAAGCATAGCTCCTGTGCCAAGGTGATGCCACATCTATAGTAAAAAGCTTTGATGTTGGGTTGACAGATAACCTGAATCCCCATCTCTGTGCAAAAGAAAACCAGCAGCGGCTGCTGAAGCCAGTGGGTGCTGGCTGACTCAGGATCCAGCTGCTTCCCTTATTCAGCCTCATTGGGAAGCAGACAGCTGGGACCCCTGCAGAGCCATCTTCTTCTGCTTGGAAGCTACTGCCAGAACTTCCTTCTACTCCTCAGCTCCCTCAGCCACATGCTGGTTTAAGGTCACATAAGGGCATCAAGAAAGTCAGACACTTTTGTTATAATGGCTCTATGAGAGAGATAGATGAAAATGTCAAAAATCCAGCATGCTTTGTAATCTCAGGAATCCTTACAGTTGGCAACAAGAAAGCTTGTGCTCTTCATGTGGGCCAACCTTGCATTGCCACAGACATGTTAGTTTTGAGTGCCTTTCTGTAATGAAGTGGCTGTTGTGACGTTTGCCTGCTAAAGTTTACCCCTTAGGCTCCTGTGGAAAAGCAAGCCTGAAGCTGCCAATATCTGGCTTCTAATTACTATTCAGTTCTGGGGCATAACCACTTTGGCTACATTCATGAAAGTCAAGAATTGTGCTTATGCAATTGTAAATGGAGCCCTAGAGAAATTTGGGTTTATTTTAGTAGTAACATTTCTAAGAGACTTTTTTTTTTAATCATTTAAATTTCTCTTACAAACTATGAAGTTAGAGGTCCACAGTGCAGTACATAATGTTATGTGCAAACAGTTTTATTCACTATCAGTTGATGATCACATGAATAGCCTCAGTCTGAAGAACGCAGAGTAATTATTCATGTGTGGGTTTGCAGAATTTGGTTTGTGAGGACTGACAGCATGAGCAAGATGGGAATGATGTGTGGTAATGCTGATGTACACCACTCCAACTTAAAAGAATATTTCAGTTTGTTGCCCTTTGATGTTTTCACTAGCTCCTCCTTGTTTTCAGAAAAACTGCAGCATGTCTCTTAATGAGAAGAGACCATAGTGGCAGTCACCTGTCTAGTAGAATTCTGTAATGTCTCAAAAGAAATGGAATTTGTCTGTGGATGTACCTTTATCATAGAATCATGAATCAACCAGGTTGGAAGAGATCTCCAAGATCATCCAGGCCAACCTAGCACCCAGCCCTAGCCAGTCAACTAGACCATGGCACTAAGTGCCTCATCCAGGCTTTTCTTCAACTCCTCCAGGGACAGCCACTTTGCCACCTCCTTGGGCAGCCCATTCCAGTGCCAATCACTCTCTTTGGCAAGAACTTCCTCCTAACATCCAGCCTAGACTTCCCCGGGCACAACTTGAGGCTGTGTCCCCTTGTTCTGTTGCTGCTTGCCTGGGAGAAGAGACCAATCCCCACCTGGCTACAACCTCCCTTCAGGTAGTTGTAGATGGAAACAAGGTCACTCCTGAGCCCTCTCTTCTCCAGGCTGCACACCCCAGTCTCCCTCAGCCTCTCCTCACAGGGCTGTGTTCCAGGCCCCTCACCAGCTTCATCGCCCTTCTCTGGACACGTTCCAGTATCTCAACATGAAATTATTCAACATAATTCGTCATTATTTAACATTATTCAACGTTATGAAATGAAAGGCTAAAGTGAAGCTCTTTTCCCAGTGTGTATCGTTATTAAAATCCTGGATCTAAATGTAGCAAGAAACATAATTGAAATATATTCAGTGTAAATATAGATACAGATATCATTAAATGTAAAATCAATCTCTCTAAAAATAGTGGAGGAAAAAAAGCTCTTCGACATGAATATATCAGTAATATGGCATAAGATGTTCGTAATGTAATATGACAAGTTGTGATATGGTATAAAATGGAGAGAGGGAGGTGGCAGGACGGAAAGTAAATTGATTTCTAGCTTTTCGTATGGGGGAAGAACGAACACAGTCAGGGAAAAAGAAGATGAAACAATATGCATGCAAAATTTAGATGCTTTTAGATTAGTTTAATTACTATCCAACAAATGTTGCCTACAGCTAGAAGAGTGAAAATGATTAGAGGGAAGACTTTGATTTTTCAATAAACTCCTCTTTAATGAGGGAAAAAAAGAAAATTACAACACCTTGTTATTTGTATTACACTGCCATGTACAGCTACAATCTGGATCTCGTTATGCTATAAACTGTTTAAATACAGATAGAAAAAAACAGTGTCTTCCCAGAGAGCTGCAAACTAATACACACAAAGGAACAAAAAAGACTAGCATACAGCCATAAGGAACAGCTGAAGGAGAGTAAAGGAATAAGAATAATCTGCTTTTGTTTCATAGAATCATAGCATGGTTTAGGTTGGAAGGGACCTCAAGGATCATCCAGCTCCAACCCCCTGCCATAGGCAGGGACACCTCCCACTAGAGCAGGTTGCCCAAGGCCTCATCCAGCCTGGCCTTAAATGCTTCCAGGGAGGAAGCATCCACAACCTCCTGGGCAACCTGTGCCAGTGTCTCACCACTCTCACTGTAAAGAACTTCCTCCTAACATCCAGCCTAAACCTCCCCTCCTCCAGCTTAAACCCATTCCCCCTCATCCTGACATGACTAGACCTTGCCAATAGTCCCTCCCCAGCCTTCCTGAAGGCTCCCTTCAGATACTGGAAAGCCACTATAAGGTCTCCTCGAAGCCTTCTCTTCTCCAGGCTGCAGAGCCCCAACTCTCTCAGCCTGTCCTCATAGCAGAGCTGCTGCAGCCCTCTGATCATCTTCGTGGCTCTCCTCTGGACTCACTCCAGCAGTTCCATGTCCTTCTTGTGTTGGGGGCTCCAGAACTGCACACAGTACTCCAGGTGGGTTTGCCCCATCTGTATGCAATAGAGCTGCAAGAAGAAAAGTATTTTCATTTCTCAGGGAATTTTGATGTTCCAATAGTTTGAAATTGTCTGTAAAAGCTCCTGGAATATGAGCAGTTGGATACTTGAATGTTGGCCATGGCTCTAGCTGTGACCCTGGTATCTCTGAGCTCTCCAGTCACCATGACACTGTGCTATGCCTGGTAGCCTGTCCTGGATTGCAGGCATTATAATCTCAAGGGTCTGCAACCTTCAGGCAGTCTGCCTAGCAAGATTTGTTGAATCTGTGGGAGCTGGAAGCCCTGGTGCTCAGGAGACTACCTACCAGCTGGGCTGCTTGGAAGCCAGGGCTGGCAAAGCGCCAGTGAAAGGTTGCCTCTTTTCCAAAGGAATTTAACTGAAAATTTGTCTGTATGAAGTCTTTCTGTTGAGTAAATTGAGACATTCCAAAGAAAAGAAATAGTTGGGAATTGTGGGTTTGGGTTTTTTGGGTTTTGTTTTGTTTTGTTTTGTTTTGTTTTTCCATCAGATATAGGGAAGGGGTACCTGGCTTTAATTCTGACAGCGTGGCCAATAGGACAGTTATTCTGCCCTTGTACTCAGCACTGGTCACACACACCTTGAGTACTGTGTCCAGTTCTGGGCTCCTCAATTCAAGAGAGGTGTTGAGATACTGGAACGTGTCCAGAGAAGGGCAAAGAAGCTGGTGAGAGGCCTGGAACAGAGCCCTGTGAGGAGAGGCTGAGGGAGCTGGGGGTGTGCAGCCTGGAGAAGAGGAGGCTCAGGGCTGACCTCATTGCTGTCTACAACTACCTGAAGGGAGGCTGTAGCCAGGTGGGGGTTGATCTCTTTTGCCAGGCAACCAGCAACAGAACAAGGGGACACAGTCTCAAGTTTTGCCAGGGCAGGTCTAGGCTGGATGTTAGGAGGAAGTTGTTGGCAGAGAGAGTGATTGGCATTGGAATGGGCTGCCCAGGGAGGTGGTGGAGTTGCTGTCCCTGGAAGTGTTGAAGAAAAGCCTGGCTGAGGCACTTAGTGCCATGGTCTGGTTGATTGTCTTGGGCTGGGTGCTAGGTTGGACTGGATGATCTTGGAGATCTTTTCCAACCTGGTTAATTCTATGATTCTATATTCGAATACGAATGCATGTATCTATGATTTCTGAAATAGAAAGGTAAGGAGACCCAGCTGGGCTTGATCCTTGAGGTCCCTTCCAACCTAAACCATTCTATGATTCTATGATTCTTCATTAGACATTCTGTATTATTTTCATATTTATTTGTGTTGCAGCCATTCTTAGGAATCCAGAACTATATTGTGCTCATTGGTATCAAAACACAGAACAAAACAGCCTAAATGTTTTTTGTGAGATTCTTGTGGTAAGAAGTAAGTTGGAGAAGAGTTCTGAGGAGGGACAGTGTAAATTCTTCACAACTTAGTTCAAAGGGGTATAACTTTTCATCAAAGAGCATTTGTGATTGAAGGACAGCATGCAGAATGGAGACTGGGAATGCTTTGGAAGTAGGAGATGTGGGCTGGAAATACAGGACAGCAAGATTTCAGTATAGGAGAGCTGAAGCCAGGAAGCAGTATAAGGATTGGGTTCACAAAGTTGAGGTAATTTAACAGTAACTTGAAAGCTGCTGAGCTGCTCTGTTGTTGAGAGCTCACTGGCAATTTAGAATTTGGGTCTTTAACAGATTGGCTCTCCATAAGAGTCACAGGTCTGTAAATTCTAATCTGTTCTATGGTTTTATGTTTCAGACCCTTGCCTGAAACAGAACTGTTCTGAAAAGTAAAATCTTAAGACATTTTACACTGGACTCTAAGAAATTGTTGGCATTGACATTTCCTAACTTTTGAATGCTTGAATTTGAAGCCTTGATAACTTTTTTGTTTTGTTTTGTTTGTTTTTTTTTTAATGAATGTTCTGCATAGTTAGACATTTTCAATTCCTTTGTTTTAGTTCAGCAAAACCCCCCACAAAATCCCCACAAAAATCAGCCCTTGTCCATTTTTCCTATTCGTGAACTGTCTTGCTGGATTTATTATTTTGCACTGTGTTCTCGGAGGCTGCAGATGTTTCCAGAGCATTTCAGTTGGAGATCTGGATGTTAGTATGCTCACAGTAAAACTGACCCCAGGGATATCCAGCACTAATCTCTGCTCATCTGGTGAAGCAGCATACTTTCACCTTCTTTTGCGATGCTTTCTGTCTTAATGCCTCTCCCTTGCCTGCAACCACTTCAATAGGAAGCCTGAGAATGAGAGAGACAGATGTATTCAATCATGGTAACTGTCAAGACTAGAGGAAAGACACTGTTTGGCTACCTGTTTGCCTTAGATGAAGAAGATGAACAAGGCATGGAGCACGAGGATCTGTAGAAGAGGAGGCTCAGGGGTGACCTCACTGCTGTCTACAACTACCTGAAGGGAGGCTGTAGCCAGGTGGGGGTTGGTCTCTTCTGCCAGGCAACCAGCAACAGAACAAGGGGACACAGTCTCAAGTTGTGCTGGGGGAGGTCTAGGCTGGATGTTAGGAGGAAGTTCTTCCCAGTGAGAGTGATTGGCATTGGAATGGGCTGCCCAGGGAGGTGGTGGAGTTGCCATCCCTGCAGGTGTTCAAGGAAAGCCTGGCTGAGGCACTTAGTGCCATGGTCTAGTTGACTGGCTAGGGCTGGGTGCTAGGTTGGCCTGGATGATCTTGGAGATCTCTTCCAACCTGGTTGATTCTATGATTGTATGATTGTTTAATATTAATATACTATTAAATACTAATGATAGGTTATATTTATTATTAATATATAAACACTAAAATAGAAATATTAAACAAAAATTCCAAACAGTGATACTTAATATATCAGCTAGAGATATGCTGCAAGGACTATTGTTGCTTTTAAATTGCTAGGGAGCTATACACTGCATTACTATTTTGCTGAGACAAGATCTGAGATCCTCATAATGAAGCAGATTTTATGAACAAAATACCCTCCTTCATCAAGATCAGGAATTATATGTTTTAACCATAGTGCTCAACAATACCACTATAGATTTTTCCTTGGTATTTTGAAGATACACAATCCATGTATGCTAATATATCTGTATGAGAGATTGGCATGGCTCAAAGCCAGTCTTTAGAAGAAACAATAGAACAGACTCACAAACAGGTGGTTCTCATCACTGGGTGCATGCTGCTGTGTGCATGCAGTTCAGCCTTTTGCCTAACTCCCTGATCCTGCAGAGAATGCAGTTCTCTTTGTGCGTAGATGTAGATGCGTTTGCTGGAGGATGTAACTAACTACTTCCTTGACTGAGACATCCTTTTTAGTACCTGTACAAATATCTCTAGGCAATCAGGTAAGCCAATAGCACATAGCCTGACATAGCTAAGGACAGCATTGCTGGTCTGTGTACATAAGAAAGGAAAATGTGTTTAGAGTGAATGTGGATGCTCAGCTCTTCATTCATGTGTGACCAAATTCTAATCTCTTTCAGTCTGCCATAAATCCAAAATAACCAACTGAAGTCGGTGCAGTTCCTGGGGATTTGTGCTACTGTAAAGGAGAACAGAACAGAGAACTTTTTCTCCTGCTCTCTCATAATGAGAAGGAAAGCTGGAATGTCAGCCTGGCAGTATTTCATTGCTCTGCTCACATCATAAAATGGACATTATTTAAACCTTCTTTAAATGGACATTATTTAAACCTTCTTTATTTTTATATTTTTTTAATATTTGGAATATAACAGAAGGAGAACTTTGATGGTTTCTGATTTTACAGGAATATAAACATTAAAAGTAATTTTTCTTTTACACATGAGTTAGGAAGCATAATTTACTTGAAAGGATCCTATTATATACTCAGTCCTGTATTTCTTTATCTAATTGAACAGAAGAGCATTTACTGCTGTTTCAAAGTTAAGCCAGTAAACATTTGTCTTGTATTGCAGGCAGTGATGTTTGACATTTGGATTGGGCAACACCCATTTTAGCTTGGGTTTATTTTATAGTATTGATGAAGCAAGACTCCAAGTACAGTTTTACTCCCTTACGCTGTTGTCACAAGTCGGATGTTTGGCAAAAGATGCTGATAGCTTCTCTTACAAACTGCCTGTGTTGCTTATATCATCTCTGTTTCCAACACCACCAAGGTCACCTCACAACTTTACATTTTGCTTCTGATGCATTCTGTGTCCAACAAGGCTAGAGAAATGAGTAGCAGGGCCTGCATGTGAAATTCCTCTTAAAGTCAAGATGAGAGCAGTGTAAAACAAACTAACCTGATCCTGGTGGTCCTTTCCAATCATAGCCATTCATAGTGATTAGATGTTGTGCTGAGGGGTTATTGTGCTAGTTTGAAGCTAGCTAGAATGTTTAGGTGAGAAGAACTAGATTACAGGCTGTGAAAGGAAAACAGTAATGATGTCTACTTCACACATAGGCTTGCTGACATGTATAAGAACATAAAGCAAAACATAGATAAAGCAGTCTCTCATTTGGGCTGCAGGCTGAGCTGCATCTTACTCTCTGACCTCACCCTCCATTTTGGACTAATCCACTTTGCTTCCTAACCCCCTGGCCGAACCTCTATTCTTCCTTGAGACTGGGGTAAGGTTGAGAGGGATGGGGAGAAGGTGAAGGGGCAGTAGAGAGCCCCTTCTGGGGACTCAGGTTTCTGAGAGGGCTGTTGTGTTTCTGTATTACCTTTTACCTTGCATATTTCTGTCTATAACTGTATATACTGTAAATATCTGCTTGTACATTGTGCCAGCTGTAAATATAAGCTTCATTCATATTTCCAGAGCCATCTGAGTCTAGTCTGGGTGATTTCTAAAAGTGGGAGGGGGGCAGGGAATACCCAAACCACCACAATTTGGTTTAGTCAAGGACTTGTCAGTGTGAAACTAATGATTGGACTTGATGATCTTAAGGTCTTCTGAGAAATTCTGTGATTCTGTAACTCTTTTCCCTATGTGCCATGCTCACACTAAAACATCTGTCCACACACTCTGCCTATATCAAATCCAGGAACACTGTGTTTATAGGAGTTCTTAAACAGCCTTTATTTTCACTGTCAGTTAGATGATGCTCTTGGCAGTCTTAAACACATAAGTATTTTATTTAAGATGGCTGTATTTTCATTTTTTTTTCACTCTATAAATGGCATTTTGGATTGTGCTGCCTGTATCAAATAGTTCCTGGAACATCTCTCCTCGTCAGTTCCTTTTGGGAGCAGGATCGCCGCGCTCATTCCGAAGCCTTGCCAGTGCCTGCAGTTCATGGGGACTACAGATGAGATCTTTGTTACAAGAGGCATGAGATCAATTCTCCATTCCGAGCCATGTAGTAAGTGCATTCCTGACTGGATGTTACATCGTTTTTATTTTCCTAGGACAGCATTGCACTTTGTCTCCTCACTGAAAGAGCTACGTTCATTAGATACAGGAAGTCCTGCTAAACATCCATAACGTTACATTAACAGCTGCTTGTAGATCTTTGAATGCCCAATGATCAGGGGAGAGTATACAAGAGATGTGGTGCTTCTTTGCTACAGTTGTTTTCTTCAGCATGCTTCAGAATCTAAAGTTCTGTTAAAAAGGGGGGGGCAGTTAATCCTTGAGCTTGGGAAGAAAGCTTTTAAAGCATGCATCAGATGGAAATCAATGCAGTAGTGTCTGCAAGCAGATTTGATGAGAAGGTTGATACTACTTGGATTAAAGAGAGAAGAGCTGTGGAGCAGACATGCAACTTAGATGTCATCGATATAGTACAGGGAATTGCAAGTCTGTGGTGAGCCCTGTTTCATTTTACATTGTTGATGGGTTTGTTTTTGCTGGTGGCTCAAAAGAAACACCATTTTCTCTCCTGTTGATTTGTGCTTCCTCAGTTTTTGTTTAGACAACTTGCATTACTTCCTTTGGCAGTGCACACGGATAGCTGACTCAGTAACAGCTGATTGGAAAAAAAAAAAAAGATTTCCAGTTTATAGAAAATAAATTTCTATTTCTCCAGATGTTTTGTTGCACTTCCCAAACAGAGGCAACAGGCTGGTAAATCAGAACTGTTTTAAGAGGTCTGTGAGGAAGAAGAACACTTTCTCACAAGACAGAAGAAATAAAAGGCAAAGACATGCCTGGTGAATGATGGAATGTTTGACTTCAACTGTTTTCATTTAAATAAAATGTGTTGGAGTTAGAATCATAGAATCACAGAATCAGTCAGGGTTGGAAGGGACCACAAGGCTCATCTACTTCCAACCCCCCTGCCATGAGCACAGACACCCTACCCTAGATCAGGCTGGCCACAGCCTCATCCAGCCTGGCCTTAAACACCTTCAGGCATGAGGCCTCTACCACCTCCCTGGGCAACCCATTTCAGGCTCTCACCACTCTCATGCTGAAGAACTCCCTCCTCACACCCAGGCTGAATCTCCCCACCTCCAGCTTCACTCCATTCCCACTAGTCCTGTCACTACCTGATAGCCTCTCTTCCAACCCAGTTAGTTCTATGATTCTATGACTCTATCTCGAATTACATCTTATACCTTTGAACTTAAATTAATTCCTTCTGTTAGCAGTGAACAGGGAATGTGGTTTCAGGAAGTTGGATATTCACAGGCCAAAAGCACATGAAAGTCCCATCTCTCCTGGTCCCTCTAACACAAGAAAATGCCTATAACCATAACAGTCTGCTCAGAAATGAGAACTCTGATAGATAAATAGTGCAGAGCTGGTAGGCAACTGACAAAACAAAAGTAAAACAGAAGGATAGTCAAAGAAATACTCTTCTGATGGATGTGGATGTTTGCATTCAGCACCTTGCAACACACCCAGGTACCTGGCAGCTCTGCATTGTTGATGTTCTTAAGAATGCCCATGCAAGATCATTCATGGTACCATTTGCTGTAATAGTAGTAATTAGTGAGCCAATAGCATAACCAAGGATTGTATGAAAATGAGGACTGATCTATTTATGGATGACTCTGGCACAAGGATTGAATCTCATGCTTGTCATCACTCGATGCTCTCTCAAGGTGTACAGTGTCCAGTCTATGTTTTGCCATGTATTACTGCAAGATCCTTACAACAGGCCATTTAGGTTTGCCCATTAGCTACACTTCACAGTGAATTTGGGCCACCAAAGCAGCTTCATGCAATCAGTAATTTCTGCTGTATTCTGTAGTGCAGGCAGGCAGGAGAGCAAGTCTCAGCATCTGCTCACCTCATCCTTGCTTAATTCACCCTTGTAGAGCAATGCTTTATGGCTTAGCAGTATCATAGTATCATAGTATCATCAGGGTTGGAAGAGACCTCACAGATCATCAAGTCCAACCCTTTACCACAGAGCTCAAGGCTAGACCATGGCACCAAGTGCCACGTCCAATCCTGCCTTGAACAGCTCCAGGGACGGCGACTCCACCACCTCCCTGGGCAGCCCATTCCAGTGTCCAATGACTCTCTCAGTGAAGAACTTTCTCCTCACCTCAAGCCTAAACTTCCCCTGGCGCAGCCTGAGGCTGTGTCCTCTCGTTCTGGCGCTGGCCACCTGAGAGAAGAGAGCAACCTCCTCCTGGCCACAACCACCCCTCAGGTAGTTGTAGACAGCAATAAGGTCACCCCTGAGCCTCCTCTTCTCCAGGCTAAACAATCCCAGCTCCCTCATCCTCTCCTCGTAGGGCTGTGCTCGAGGCCTCTCACCAGCCTCGTCGCCCTTCTCTGGACACGCTCAAGTCTTTCAATGTCCCTTCTAAACTGGGGGGCCCAGAACTCAACACAGTACTCGAGGTGTGGTCTAACCAGTGCAGAGTACAGGGGTTAATAAAACCAGGTTTCCACCTTCACAACTGCAATTTGCAGGTTGTCCAGGGAGGTGGTTGTGGCCCCATGCCTAGAGGTGTCTAAGGTCAGACTGGATGAGGCTCTGGCCAGCCTGATCTAGGGTAGGTTGTCCGTGCCCATGGCCGGGGGCTTGGAACTGGCTGATCCTTGTGGTCCCTTCCAACCCTGACTGATTCTATGATTTTATGATTCTAATTTCAGTTGTAGCAACAAATTCACCAGTTCCCACTCAAATCAAGCTGTATATGACAGGAACAGTAGTGTGGTTGAAGCAGTTAAGTCAAACACCACTGTGATTGGTCTCATGCTTCTTGGACAGCAAACTGAACAGGAAAGTGTTCAATCTCCTCCAGCAATGCTGTAATGGGAGACCCTTGTTTATCTTTACCTCTGAAGCCATACACCAAGAAGTAGATCCTCCAAATTAGTTCATCTGTTTGCTTCATTCTGAAAGAATCATAGAATCATAGAATCAGTCAGGGTTGGAAGGATCATCTAGTTCCAATCTCCCTGCCATGGGCACTAACACCCTACCCTAGATCAGAGCCTCATCCAGCCTGGCTTTAAACACCTCCAGGGACAGGACCTCAACTGCCTCCCTGGGCAACCCATTCCAGGGGCTCACCACTCTCATGGTGAAGAACTTCCTCCTCACATCCAGTCTGAACCTACCCATCTCCAGCTTCACTCCATTCTCTCTAGCCCTGATAGCCTAAAAAGTAAACTTATTCCTAGCAGAAGATTTTTGTTAAAATGAAAAGTGTTGTCTGTTTCTTCTCCCAGACAGAAAACAAACACTGGCATCTAGCTTGGTGGAAGACAAATACTTGGTGCTGGGCAACTTGATTAAAGTGTATTCCCTGCAAGGAGCGGTGCCTCCCTTATCCTGCAATTGTGTTCAGAGAGAAAAAGAAAAAAAAAAGAAAAGGAGGGGCTGCCCTTTCCCATTGTATAGTCACTTTTTCCAGGTTCAGCCAAAATGGGGTTTATATTAAATTAAAAATAATGAAGAAGTAAAAGACGAACTTTTTCTTTTAGTTAACCACTGAGACATCTTTGAACCGAAAGCAAGCTTTGAACTGAAAGAAGTCCTGGGCATCTTGTGTGTAGGAACAACTATTGAAGTCAGTGCTCTACCAAACATACCAGAGGAGGCAATAACACTGGGGAAAATGACCCTGAGATAAATGTTATCTGAGATTTGCTTAAAGGTTTGATACTAAAACTGATGCTGAATTTTACTTCAAGCACTGGAGAAGGTAATAGATTGAACCGTAGAATCATAGAATCAGCTAGGTTAGAAGAGACCTCCAAGACCATCCACTCCAACCTGGCACCCAGCCCTAGCCAAGCAACTAGACCATGGCACTAAGTGCCTCATCCAGGCTTTTCTTCAAAACCTCCAGGTATAGGCTGGACGTTAGGAGGAAGTTCATCACAGAGAGAGTGATTTGCCATTGGAATGGGCTGCCCAGGGAGGTGGTGGAGTCGCCATCCCTGGNTGGCTACAGCCTCCCTTCAGGTAGTTGTAGACAGCAATGAGGTCTGCCCTGAGCCTCCTCTTCTCCCGGCTAAACAACCCCAGCTCCCTCAACCTCTCCTCACAGGGCTGTGCTCCAGGCCTCTCACCATCTTCACTAGCTTGAGAAGTGACTTGCAGCAGAAGACATATGTTTGTACTGCTATATTTTTATCACTGCCACCACCAATACCAACACCTACATTTATCTACTAGTGTGCATTAAGCCAGCAATCCACTAATGTATTAACAGACACTATTAGCTGCAATGGCCCAATTCAGTCAGCTATAATGAGAGAATCACAGAGGCTCTGATTCATGTTTGCCATTACCCGGACAGTTGCTTGTGGGCATTCACCTGCATGCAACCAAGCAGGAAAAATTTAAATTGGGCATCATATGCTTACATTTTGGAAACATTAAAAAGAAGCTGTAGTCAGTAGACAGATACAGGTACCCTCAAAAAAATGCCCAACAAAGCAACAAGGAAAACCTGAGTCTTAGGCTAAGCCATGTCCTCAGCTCTGTCTTGTGGCATTTTTTATTGGTTCCAAAGACTCAGGGTGGATTTTTCCATGGTGACTTTATATTCTGAATTCCACCACCACCAGACTCAATAAACAAGGATGTGCCCAGAGGAAAACAGACATGGTTAAAAAGATCTGTATTGCCAGCCAAAATCTAGGTAGGTTAGTGTGGGCTTCTAGCAGCCAAAATAAAACAGTCGTGCAGGGCCAAGAATTTAGAGATAGAGAGGGCTGGAGGAATTCTAAATATGCTACAGAAGTGGAAGCAACAGGACTTGGCAAAATCCTTCATCTACTTAGAGAAACAACGTGTCTTGCTAGCCAAACAGCAGGGTGGTGTCAGAGAGTGAGATGTCAAAACCCTTGGGCAGAGAAAGTAGAGGATATCCAGGAAGGAGTGTTTGAGACTTGGGTCTGGATGGAGATTAAAAGTTCATTCTAATGAAATATCTGTTTACTTGAATATTTGGTTCAGTCTAAATTTGAATTCCTGACCTAAAAGTCTTTTTTAGTATGATCAAGGAATCTGTACTGACCAAATAATCCTGAGGCATTCAACAAAAACACAGCAGTCTTGAGCTATACATAGATAAATATGATGACTATACCTCTGTCTGTACTTACACCTGCGTTAAATGGAGATGGTTTTAACATAATAGTTTTAAAAGTAGAGTCAAATGTTTTATACTGGAATAGTACAAAATGATAACCCTGAAGGATCTAATTTCCTTCTGCTTTAGTCCTGTATTGACAATGTTGGTTTTTTTTCATAGAATCATAGAATCAGGCAAGGTTGGAAGGGACCACAAGGATCATCTAGTTCCAATCCCTCCTGTCATGGGCAGGGATTGGATCTAGGGCACCCTACCCTAGATCAGGCTGGCCACAGCCTTATCCAGCCTGGCCTTAAACACCTCCAGCCATGGGGCCTCAACCACCTCCCTGGGCAACCCATTCCAGAATCTCACCACTCTCGTGCTGAACAACTTCCCCCTCACGTCCAGGCTGAATCTCCCCACCTCCAGCTTTGCTCCATTCCTCTTAGTCCTTTCATTCCATGATAGCCTAAAAAGTCCCTCCCCAGCTTTTTTGTAGGCCCCCTTCAGATCCTGGAAGGCCACAAGAAGGTCACCTGGGAGCCTCCTCTTCTGCAGACTGAACAGCCCCAACTCTTTCAGTCTGTCCTCACAGCAGAGCTGCTCCAGCCCTCTGATCATCCTCTTGGCCCTTCTATGGACACGCTGCAGCATGTCATCAGCCTTCTTGTAATAGGGGCTCCAGAACTGGATGCAGTACTCCAGGTGGGTTCTCAGCAGAGCAGAGTAGAGGGCGAGAATCACCTCCCTCGCCCTGCTGGCCACACTTCTGATGCAGCCCAGGCTCTGATTTGCCCTCTGGGCTGCAAGGACGCAGGCTTTTTGTTTTGTTTGGTTTGGGTTTTTGGGGGGCATTTTTGGTGTTTTTTTAGACTTTCTTCTTTTTCTTCCTTATTTTAGGCATACTTGCATCCCCCATAGCTGTAAATGCTTGTGCCTGTTTGGCAAGAGAATTAGCAAAGTGATGTGGATATTTTTATAGTCTCTGATTACACGCTGATGTATTGATTGATGTGTATTGATTGAGAGGAAAGCAATGCACATACCGGTTTTTCAGCACAAAAGATGCTCTCAGCCAAGATGGCATTTTTGCTGCATGATTTTCTTTGCTTTTAGCACCAAGTTCAATATAAAAGGTAGGTACTTTCAGTTAATTAAAATTGCACACGTTATCCAGGAACACATCAATAGACAGGCGTGTAACAGGGAGAGATTTTATCTCACTCAAAGAGAACATGAGTTTGGTTGACTCTTACTCTTTGAATTTGTGTTTGTGGCTTATTACCATTATAATCTACAAAATATAAATCTCCTTCCAAGTGCTTGCTTGAACCTGACAGCTCTGAAGTGAGCATAAGACAGCACTACTCATTCCCATCCAAGCCCCTGGACTACTCGGGGTCTTTTTTGCTTCTTGCATCGGAGCTGCCAGAGGTGAGTCAGCAAAAAATGACCCCACATCACTCTGCTGGCTTCTGGCATTTAGAGCTTGGGTTGCTGTAGCAGAAAAGGTGCACATGTCCCTGCAGGGCCTGGAGCCCGCCGAAGGGCGGAGACGTGGCTTGTGCCAAACTATGTGAAGAATTGAAATGAAGACTCTCCTAACCCTATATAACATGCATTTAAAAAAATGCCTAGATCTCTCATCAAAGTAAAATGTAATTATGGATATTATTACATGCTTTCTTAATTGGAACAGCTTGTGACAGAGAAACGTTTGGGAGGATTTCAACCTGACAAGAAAATGCATGCGTTTTGCATGCTGCCCAGCAATGCCTCTGCGTGCAGAGCGGCTGAATGGGAAGGGACAGTAAGACTGCCCAGGTGCCCAGAGTGGAACACAGTCAGGAACGTTTGCTCAGATCTTATGCTGTAGAGTCATAGAATCAACCAGGTTAGAAGAGACCTCCAAGATCATCCAGTCCAACCTAGCACCCAGCCCTGTCCAATCAACTAGACCATGGCACTAAGTGCCTCATCCAGTCTTATTTTGAACGCCTCCAGGGATGGCGACTCCACCGCCTCCCTGGGATCACCCCTGAGACTCCTTCTCTCCAGGCTAAACACCTCCAGCTCCCTCAGCCTCTCCTCACAGGGCTGTGCTCCAGACCTCTCACCAGCTTTGTTGCCCTTCTCTGGACACATTCCAGCACCTCAACATCTCTCTTGAGTTGAGGAGCCCAGAACTGGACACAGGACTCAAGGCGTGGCCTGACCAGTGTTGAGTACAGGGGCAGAATAACCTCCCTTGTCCTACTGGCCACACTGTTCCTGATCCAGGCCAGGATGCCATTGGCTCTCTTGGCCACCTGGGCACACTGCTGGCTCATCTTCAGCTACTACCTACCAGTATCCCCAGGTCAACAACTCCAACAGAGCACAAGTGGAACTGCTTGCATGAAGTAGCAAGCCATACTTACGAAGGCACTTCTTCTTCACTCTTTCCAGTTCATCCTCTCTTCTTGCTGAGATGGCAAGTAAGGCTCCTATCTTGGATAGGTGATAAGCCAATTCTTCTCCAATTCCACTTGAAGCTCCTGTCACCCAGACAACTTTGCCATGCAGCTCAGTTTCTATCAAAAGAGTACTCACAATAAGACACTGTTAAGGTTCCTCTTGACTAGTAATCAAGAGATGTCCCTTCTCTGTGAGCAGTACTGAACACATTATTAAGTCATGTCTAATTATAAATGAAATAATTTCTTGAGAAGTAGAAAGGACTGATGAAGATCAAGCAGCACTACAGGCGGGGGACAGAGTGTCTGGAGAGCAGCCAGGCAGAAAGGGACCTGGAGGTACTGGTAGATAGTAGCTGAAGATGAGCCAGCAGTGTGCCCAGGTGGCCAAGAGAGCCAATGGCATCCTGGCCTAGATCAGGAACAGTGTGGCCAGTAGGAGGAGGGAGGTTATTCTTCCCCTATACTCAACACTGGTCAGGCCCCATCTTGAGTCCTGTGTCCAGTTCTGGGCTCCTCAATTCAAGAGAGATGTTGATGTTCTGGAAGGTGTCCAGAGACGGGTGACAAGGCTGGTGAGAGGCCTGGAACAAAAACTCTATGAGGAGAGGCTGAGGGAGCTGGAGGTGTTTAGCCTGGAGAGAAGGAGGCTCAGGGCAGACCTCATTGCTGTCTACAACTACCTGAAGGGAGGCTGTAGCCAGGTGGGGGTTGGTCTCTTCTGCCAGGCAACCAGCAACAGGACAAGGGGACACAGTCTCAAGTTGTGCCAGGGGGAAGTATAGACTGGATGTTAGGAGGAAGTTCTTCACAGAGAGAGTGATTGGCATTGGAATGGGCTGCCCAGGGAGGTGGTGGAGTCACCGTCCCTGGAGGTGTTCAAGGAAAGCCTGGCTGAGGCACTTAGTGCCATGGTCCAGTTGATTGGGCAGGGCTGGGTGCTACGTTGTAGTGGATGATCTTGGAGGTCTCTTCCAACCTGGTAGATTCTGTGATTCTATGAAAATCTTATCCTATCTTGCAGTTGTTGTCCCAACCTTGAACCCAGTGGTGTCAGGGAAAGAACAAATAAGTGTGCAGGCATTCCAGAAAACTTTATTCCTGTGATACCCTGCATGAAAGTGAGACATGAGTGGTGCTGAACAGCCAGCAATGCAGACAGAATTCAGGCACAGTTAGGGAGGGACTGACACTATGGGGGGTAAAAGATGTCTTCTGATGTGGTGACTGCAGTGCCGTGATCAAAGGAAAAGTACCCCAGAGGACTACTCGCACAGTCTGGCTAGGGACCAGGTATTAATTCCTCTAGGTTCTTGTGTGGAAGCAGGAAAAGTGAAGAAAAGTGTTAGAAGTTAAAATAAGATGAAGATGTTATGATGTCTGCCACAAGGTTTCTTCTTAGGCAGTGCTTGGATAGTCCCTGAGCAAATGTAGGAGCAAGGTTGTTATGTTTCATTTTTACTACTAATAATTTTCACATGATTAATACAATATTCTTCTCCTTTAATACATTTCTTGGTGAAATGAGATTATATCTGGAACAATTTGTTTTAATGCAGTGCATTGATAAGAGCTGTTTCCTGACATTCAATAGTTAAGTTATGGAGTGTCAGACACCAGAGTAGGAAAAACTTACTTGCTTTGATCTTGTAGTTAAAAAATGATTCAAGTATAGAATTGCATGTGCTGACATTAGACCTCCACCCTCAGAGAGATTTAAAACTGTTGGGGGAAAAAGGAAAGTTAATAATCCAGAAATTTAGCTTCTTTGTTGTTTCAAAGACAGTCAGAGTAAGAGGGACTTTTTCATACCCTATTTGTTATACTGGATGTAAGAATCTTATCCCAAGACGTTGATAGAATAGAATAGAATAGAATAGAATAGAATAGAATCAATCAGATTGGAAGAGACCTCCAAGATCATCCAGTCCAACCTAGCACCCAGCCCTATCTAATCAACTAGACCATGGCACTAAGAGCCTCGTCCAGTCTTTTCCTGAACACCCCCAGGGACGGTGACTCCACCACCTCCCTGGGCAGCCCATTCCAATGCCAATCACTCTCTCTGCCAACATCTTCCTCCTAACATCCAGCCTAGACCTCCCCCAGCACAACTTGAGACTGTGTCCCCTTGTTCTGTTGCTGGTTGCCTGGGAGAAGAGACCAACCCCCACCTGGCTACAGCCTCCCTTCAGGTAGTCGTAAGCAGCAATGAGGTCACCCCTGAGCCTCCTCTTCTCCAGGCTAAACACCCCCAGCTCCCTCAGCAATGAGGTCTGCCCTGAGCCTTCTCTTCTCTATGCTAAACACCCCCAGCTCCCTCAGCCTCTCCTCATAGAGTTTGTGTTCCAGACCCCTCACCAGCTTTGTTGCCCTTCTCCGGACAATTGCTACTTACATACAACTAAGAAAGCTGAACATTGCTAAGAAGAGGTAGCATATCAAAGAGTTTTGTTTCCATATTTCATGATGAACTGAACTCATTGGATCTACAGCCTTGAGAATTCCCTCTTCCCCTCTTGGTACCTCCACACTGCTCAGGGCGACCTCTGCCCTCCCTTCTGTTTCTGTGCAGCAAATAGAAAAGACTGGAGATTTCAGTAACACAGTTTTCAGGCATGAAAAGCTTTCTTTTTTTAATTGTATGCATATTGTCATCTCCCAGGCACATGAAATTACCTGGTGGAACTGCAATTATGAACTTATTGCTGGTTTACCTAATTGCTAAAGAATACAGAGACTTGTTGAGTTGGATTTCTGGCTCCGGCCATGTAAAATGCTCCAGTGAAGGCACACCCTTACACCCACACACAATCCTGATTTAAGTCAGTAGGAAGCCTCTGGTTTTGCATAATCTTTTTGTAGCCAGTATAGAAGATTTAAGAAAGTGTATTAGCTGATCCCTGCAGGATTACATCTGCCCAGCCAGGCATCTTAATTCTTTTGTAGTGATGGCTTTGCTAGTGCAAAGTCAGTATTTGATCTTGGAGTGTCCTTAATTATAATAGATAATTTGGATTCTCTGTCCAATTACAGATCTGTAGCATTTTCTCAAACAATCTTCAATGAAAGACAAGAGTTTTGTGCTAAAAAACACCACAGTAGCATTCACTGGAAGTGACTCTGGAGATCAGACAGGACATTAGGTCAAGTACAGTGAATTGAGTTTTGCTGGTTCTGTGTTTATTGCTATAGACATGGTGATCCTGATCAGAAATTGCACTTTGACTGATGTTAACATTGCTTTTCTCTCAGAATCAAGACCTACGAAACACACATCTGCTGTATAGAGTCAGCTTGACTGATGTTAACATTGCTTTTCTCTCAGAATCAAGACCTAGGAAACACACATCTGCTGTATAGAGTCAGCTCTCATTTACGCAGAAATCATAGGATCATAGAGTGGTTTAGGTTGGAAGGGACCTCAAGGATCATCCAGTTCCAACCTCCTGCCATAGGCAGGGACACCTCCCACTAGAGCAGGCTGCTCAAGGCCTCATCCTCCCTGGCCTTGAACATCTCCAGGGAGGGAGCAGCCACAACCTCCCTGGGCAACCTGTGCCAATGTCTCACCACCCTCACCATAAAGAACCCTTTCCTAACATCTAGTTTGAATCTCCCCTCTGACAGTTTAAACCCATTACCCCTCATCCTCTCATTATGAGGCCTTGTCAGTAGTCCCTCCCCAGCCTTCCTGTAGGTGCCCTTCAGATACTGAAAGGCCACTATAAGGTCTCCTCGAAGCCTTCTCTTCTCCATACTGAAGAGCACCAATTCTTGTATCCTGTTCTCATAAGAGAGCTGCTGCAGCCCTCTGAACATCTTCATTATCTTTGACTGCCACATTGGCAGTGGCCTGCTGTTCTTCTGCCTTATTCTTTAGCAGGTGTTCATTGCTGAAGCACACAGTTCAGGAAAAATGTTGGGTTTAGGGGTCAGTAGAATTTTGTAACTTACTATTTTGATATTGTGCTGGTTTGAGGCTAGCTTTTACTGAGAGGAATTAAATCCAACTAGTCAAAATATAGATAAGATGAGCACTTCACACACACACTGCTCAGCTCTTCACTTTGGGCTGTGCCTTCTTTTCTGGCAGTCTGCTCTCTGTGGCTGACTCTGCCTTTAACTCTCTAATCCACCCAACCCCTTTTCCCACTAACCTCCTTGTTGTCTTTTTCTGGCATCTCACCTCCGATCTCCAGATTCATCATGTGAGATATATGTAGGTTGATCTGATTATTCCTGAAGGGAAGGGAAGAGGAAGGGGGAAGGGGGTTTGGGTTGGGAGTCCTCCCGGGGACTCTGATTGTTTCTGGGAAGGGTATTGTGTTTCTGTGTTACTTTTAATTTCTATATAACTATCTATCTTTGTGTGTATATGCCTGTATATTGTGCTAAGCTGTAAACAGAGCTTCATTCCTTCATTTCCAGCTGTCTGAGTTTAGTCTGGGTGATTTTCTTCAGTGTGGGGGGGACAGGTAACTCCCAAACCATCACAGACGTACATTGCCCTTCTCAATAGCAGAATTAGACGCAGTGGCTGTCAGGGTGAACAAGAAGCTCATTTTGCCCTTCCAACCAGCAGTGATTCCAGTTGTCATTTGCAGGACACATCCTCAGGCACATTACATTCATCTTCCTTGTGTGGACATGGGAACCTTTAAACTATTGTGCGAGTTTGAAGCTAGATAGAATGTTTTGGTGAGAAGAGTTGGGTTACAGGCTGTGAAAAAGAAAACAGTGGTGATGTCTACTTCACTCATAGGCTTGCTGAGATGTATAAGAACAAGAACACATAGATAACACAGACGCTGCCTGGGCTTTGGGTTGAACTTCTTCCTCTCTCTAACCTAACCTGCCATCTGTGTGACTAATTCATCTGCTTCCTAACCCCCCTGGCCAACCCTCCATACTACCTTAAACATAAGGCAAGATCTTGGGTAAGGTTGAGGGGTGGGAGGAAAGGTGGAAGGGCAGTTGTGAGCCCCTCCTGAGGACTCAGGTTCCTGGGAGGGCTGTTATGTTTCTGTATTACCTTTTAACTTGTATATTTCTGTCTATAGCCATATATATAATAAATATCTGCTTGTACATTATGCTAAGCTGTAAATATAAAGCTTCATTCAATTTCCAGAGCCACTGAGTCTAATCTGAGTGACTTTACAAAGTGTGGGAGGGGTTGGTAACATCCAAACCATCACAACCATGTAGAGTTTTCCTCATCTTATTTCCTGGAAGAATCATATTTGTTCTGCTATCTGCATATTAGACTGAAATCCACAGTCAGAAGCCACTTCAGATGAAAATAAAATAAAATAAAATGTCTTAAACTCTCAGATTCTTCTGCCCAAAGTTTTATTTCCTGCACAGTTTTGAAGTTTCATTCCTCTGTAAGATGGAAGGTGTTATCAGAGACAACAACCTTTCATGATGAGACAGGGTTTGCTTCTTGGAAGTGCAGGTGTGTTTTTCAGCATCTCATTCTCTTTGGAATGTTAGTACTTGTCATCATAGAATCATGGAATCAACCATGGTCAAGACACCTCCGAGATCCTCCAGTCCAACCTAGCACCCAGCTCTATCCAGTCACCTAGACCATGGCACTAAGTGCCTCATCCAGGCTTTTCTTGAACACCTCCAGGGACGGCAACTCCACCACCTCCCTGGGCAGCCCCTTCCAATGCCAATCACTCTCTCTGGCAACAACTTCCTCCTAACATCCAGCCTATACCTCCCCTCCTTTGTCCTATTGGCCACACTGTTCCTTATCCAGGCCAGGATGCCATTGGCTCTCCTGGCCACCTGGGCACACTGCTGGCTCATGTTCAGCCACAGTCTACCAGTACCCCCAGGTTCCTTTCTGCCTGGATGCTCTCCAGTCACTCTATCCCCAGCCTGTAGCACTGCTTGGGGTTGCTGTGTCCAAAGTGCAGAACTCTGCACTTGGCCTTGTTGAACCTCGTCACATTGGCCTCTGCCCACCCATCCAGCCTGGCAAGGTCCTTCTGCAGGGCTCTCCTACCCTCCAACAGATCCACACCTGCCCCTAGCTTGGTGTCATCTGCAAACTTACTGATGCTGGACTCAATCCCCTGGTCCAGATCATCAATAAAGATATCGAACAGGACTGGGCCCAGCATTGATCCTTGTGGGCCTTGAGAGACTGGTTTAGGGCATTAATTAATCTTAAGTTAGTCTTAACAACAATCAGAAATCGAAGCATAAAAGCACAATGTCATTGGGGCTGTAGTAGAAGTGCATAACATATGGATTAGGTTAACATGGGGAAAGAGTGACAGTTCCACAGAAGAACGTGACAAAGGACATCCCCATGTCTTGGCCAGCTTCACTTTCACTAACAAACCTCATCTGGCTATAAGGATATGCTCACTGAGAAATCAGCTCTCTCAGGCGTAGCTGTCACAGAGAGGTGCCCAGGCCGACTTGTGGAGAACAGGACATCGTTGGGTTCCTCTGGAAATGGGTAACATGAAGTTATTTATGGTTCATTTCAGAGGCTTGAGGTTTCACTTAGGGTTTTATGCCAGCATGATAGAAGAAAATGTGTTCTAAGTGGTAGAATAGAATAGAATAGAATAGATCAGGTTGGAAGAGACCTCCAAGATCATCCAGTCCAACCTAGCACCCAGCCCTATCCAGTCAACTAGACCATGGCACTAAGTGCCTCAGCCAGGCTTTGCTTGAACACCTCCAGGGACGGTGACTCCACCACCTCCCTGGGCAGCCCATTCCAATGCCAATCACTCTCTCTGTGAAGAACTTCCTCCTAACATCCAGCCTATACTTCCCTCGGCTCAACTTGAGACTGTGTCCCCTTGTTCTATTGCTGGTTGCCTGGCAGAAGAGACCAATCCCCACCTGGCTACAACCTCCCTTCAAGTAATTGTAGACAGCAATGAGGTCTGCCCTGAGCCTCCTCTTCTCCAGGCTAAACACCCCCAGATCCCTCAGCCTCTCCTCATAGGGTTTGTGTTCCAGGCCCCTCACCAGCTTTGTTGCCCTTCTCTGGACACGTTCCAGCACCTCAACATCTCTCTTGAGTTGAGGAGCCCAGAACTGGACACAGGACTCAAGATGGGGCCTGACCAGTGTTGAGTACAGGAGAAGAATAACCTCTCTTGTCCTACTGGCCACACTGTTGCTGATCCAGGCCAGGATGCCATTGGCTCTCTTGGCCACCTGGGCACACTGCTGGCTCATCTTCAGCTACTATCTACCAATACCCCCAGGTCCCTTTCTGCCTGGCTGCTCTCCAGCCACTCTGTCCCCATCCTGTAGCATTGCTTGGGGTTGTTGTGGCCAATCCTCCATGCCGAAGGCAGATGAATAACACTTTCAAGTTAAAATAGCAAAGAACGCCTTGAAATTTGTATCTATAGAAATAAAGCCCCTGGCTAATAGTAATTGCCTGTTGGGATGCCTGACATCAGATGGCTAGGCTAGTAACATGAGAATGGGATCTGACAGGTTGGGAAAAACACATGGCAGGAGATGGGAATAATGATTTGTAGGCAAAATTTGGAAGGAGGGGGAGGGAGAGAACGGCCAAGAATGCGCTTTACTTTTAAAGCAAGTGACATTCCTACCACCAAAACAAAAACCTGAGAAAGAAAGCACATTCCAAAATGATATCATCGCATTCCTTCTATAGGAACAAACATGTGGCACTCTAGCTGCTGTTTCCTGCGTTTGTGATTTCCCTCAGAGAGTGTTTCAGTGAGGGATGTTTTCAAATAGGTGGAGAAATTCACTTTCAAAGTCTTTAGGAGCCTCCTGGCAAAGTCAGACCTCTCTGAGGCCAAGACTGGCTTCAGTAACAGTATCATAGAATCATAGAATCAGGCAGGATTGGAAGGGACCACAATGATCATCTAGTTCCAATGCCCCTTGCCGTGGGCAGGGACACTGTACCCTAGATCAGGTTGGCCACAGCCTCAGCCAGCCTGGCCTTAAACACCTCCAGGCATGGGGCCTCAACCACCTCCCTGGGAAACCCATTCCAGGCTCTCACCACTCTCATGCTCAACAACTTCCTCCTCATGTCCAGGCTGAATCTCCCCTCCTCCAGCTTTGCTCCAATCCCCCTAGTCCTGTCACTCCCTGAGAGCTGAAAAAGTCCCTCCCCTGCTTTTTTGTAGCCCCCTTCAGATCCTGGAAGGCCACAAGAAGGTCACCTTGGGAGCCTCCTCTTCTGCAGACTGAACAGCCCCAACTCTTTCAGTCTGTCCTCATAGCAGAGCTGCTCCAGCCCTCTGAGCATCCTCATGGCCCTTCTCTGGACACACTCCAGCATCTCCACATCCCTTTTGTAATGGGGGCTCCAGAACTGGATGCAGTACTCCAGGTGAGGTCTCAGCAGAGCAGAGTAGAGGGCGAGAATCACCTTCCTTGATCTGCTGGCCACACTTCTACTAATGCAGCCCAGGCTCTGGTTGGCTTTCTGGGCTACAAGTGCACACTGCTGGCTCATGCTGAGCTTCTCATCTACCAGCACCCCAAAGTCCCTCTCTTCAGGGCTGCTCTCCATCCAGTCACTGCACAGCCTGGATTTGTGTTTGGGATTGCCTCGACCCAGATGTAATATCTGGGTTGTATAATATATCAGCTTGTATACTATATCAGCTTGTAAATGTGTGATGTAGGTATAAAGTAGATTTGCTGTTCTTCAGTGCCATTTTATAGAGCATATCCGTATATTTGGAGAACCAGTTCTCACTTCTCTTGGGTGCTTTAGCCTAAGCAATAGACCAGACACAAGATTCTCATCTTGCATTGAAACAAGATCTGCAAAATGTCTTTGTTTCCAGGTTTGTAAGTAGGTAGAAGACCTGTGAGGCTTAAAAAGATTTGTGTTAAGGTGACTCACTGAGTGTAGCAAACGACTGCAATACCTGACTAGGGATGTGGTGATTCTCCATCATCAGGAGACTAGAGCAAGCTGTAGTTTCTAAACCACCAACAACCAAAAATGGAGACCACAGGGTTGCATAGGAGCTTCTGCATGAATTTCTCAGCCCTGGGTTGTGCCAAAGGTCAGAATATCAGATCACAAGATCATAACAGCCTCTCTGTCCTTGAAACTCCTATGATTCCAAACCCTTGAATTACACTTATTGCCTGGATTTGCTCTTCTAGTGCTAGGGAAGGCATTCAGACTGCTATGAATACCTGAGGGGTGGTTGTAGCCAGGAGGAGGTTGCTCTCTTCTCTCAGGTGGCCAGCACCAGAACGAGAGGGCACAGCCTCAGGCTGCGCCGGGGGAAGTTTAGGCTCGAGGTGAGGAGAAAATTCTTCACTGAGAGAGTCATTGGCTACTGGAATGGGCTGCCCAGGGAGGTGGTGGAGTCGCCGTCCCTGGAGCTGTTCAAGGCAGGATTGGACATGGCACTTGGTGCCATGGTCTAGCCTTGAGCTCTGTGGTAAAGGGTTGGACTTGATGATCTGTGAGGTCTCTTCCAACCTTGGTGATACTGTGATACTGTGATACTGTGATGAATGTATGGGCTGCCACGGCCAGAGATCAGCATTGGACTTTGCCCTGTGCTGTGCCATTTAAGATAGGGAGAAGGGGAAGAGGGGACTAGTTTGTCTGAAAGTGGTTTACAGGCTAACAAATACCTCTTACAACAGCAGTGTAGGTAGAGTCTCATTGTGATTGCAAGGCCAGTGGCTTGCTGGTATTCTGCTCTTTGCTGAGCTGAGCCAGCAGTGTGCCAAGGTGGCCAGGAGAGCCAATGGCATCCTGACCTGGATCAGGAACAGTGTGACCAGTAAGACAGGGGAAGTTATTCTTCTCCTGTACTCAGCACTGGTCAGGCCACACCTTGAGTCCTGTATCCAGTTCTGGGCTCCTCAATTCAAGAGAGATGTTGAGATACTGGAACATGTCCAGAGAAAGGTGACAAAGCTGGTGAGAGGCCTGGAACACAGCCCTGTGATGAGAGGCTGAGGGAACTGGGGGTGTTTAGCCTGGAGAAGAGGAGGCTCAGGGGTGACCTCATTGCTGTCTACAACTACCTGAAGGGAGGCTGTAGCCAGGTGGGGGTTGGTCTCTTCTGCCAGNGATTCTATGGTTCTGTGATTCTTCCATACAGTCACACACACGGTGGCTGAATGGAGAAGGAAATCATAGTTGATGGTTTAGAAAAGAAAATTCTGAGATTCCTATGCTTTTTTTTGGGTACAGACTGCAAAAATCTGGGTCTATGTATGTTATTGACAGATGTTTTTCTGACTTCTGCTACAGACTGCTATTCAGAAACCCTGAAGTTATGAACTCCTGGGAGATTTCCTTAATTATATCCCCATATTTCTGCTTTCTCTCATTAGCATCCTAAATTCAGCATTCAGTCAATGCCACTAATGTCTTGTGTGATTTCTGACAGCAGAATTCTTTCCTTTCCTTTTGTGTTATCTTTCCACATCTCTCTCACTTATTTCAAATGCAAGTCTAGAAGGGCAGGGTCTGCCTCTACAAATATGAAGAGATCTTGTTCCCAGCTGAGATTGCAGTGCAAAGAATATAATGATAAGAAATCACTTTTATTCTAAAAATTACAGGTATTTACTCAGTCCTTGACTCAGGCTTCATTCTGAGCCTTGACTGAGGCTCAGTCCTCATACCAAAGAAGTCCATTTTGCACAAGTGATGCCACATTATTGCATCTTCACTCACACCAGGATCACCATAAAATCTCACTTGGCTTCAAAAGAACTTTTTGATAGGTAATCAGCTAGCACAGCAGAAACCTGATGGTTCAGCAGGGAAAATGACCAAACTGTGTCACTCGTAGCCTTATCTGAACTATTCCTCTGATAGTTGTAATTTAACTCCAAATCCCATTCTGCTTTTATGTAGTGTGTGATCCTCCTCCACCCTTTTGACCCAAGACTGACAGCTGTTCCTTCTGTCATTGAAGCATTGAGGTGAACCTGTGACTGGTGTGGAACTCTTCCTCCCCTCAAAGCAAGTGGCAGTTCTATATTTCCTCCTTTATCCTTTTATTTGAAGAAACAGGAGCTGCACCTGACTAAGTCTGCAGAAGTGTTCAATTAAACAAAGATATTTTATTTTAGCAGCTGTTTAATGAAGGGGAAACCTATAGACAATCTCCTCTTCCTCCAGGCAAGGAAAGCAGTGACAAATGCTTTATTTAGTTGTGAACCGTATAACCTGCAAAAAAAACCCCACAATCAGGAAATGAATCCCCCTTCATTTCAATCAATGTGAACTTCAGGGAGTGCAAGCAGCTCACAGTGCACTCGACATTTGTGTTCCCAAATGCATTTATGTTTAAAGAAAACAGGGAGAGGAAGAGGGGAAAGGCATTTTTAGGTAATCAAGTCATCTAACTAGCTCACAATTTGGGATACACCTGCTGACATAGGAAGGCGAGATGTTTCCTAAGGCAAGAAGGCAAGAGCATTTTGTTCTTGTTCCTCTCAGTGCTGAGATAGCCTAGGGCAGCGATAGCTGAACTAGACTGGATGTGGGACTGTGTACAAAGATTGGCATTTTTAATGGAGCTGCATCTTCAGGACTAAGTATTGGCCTAAGCATTCGGTTTTCTCCACTCTCCCTTTCCTTCTCCTGGCTTGAGGCAGGGCACCCCTAATGCTGAACATGGCTGAACTGAATGCAGTGGGCACATCTGAGCTCACCCTGTGACCAACGTTCTCAACAGATGTGCAGAGTCTACAACAGAGACACCCAGCAATAGAACAAGGGGACACAGCCTCAAGTTGTGCCGGGGGGAAGTATAGGCTGGATGTTAGGAGGAAGTTCTTGCCAGAGAGAGTGATTGGCATTGGAATGGGCTGCCCAGGGAGGTGGTGGAGTTGCCATCCCTGGAGGTGTTCAAGTAAAGACTGGATGAGGCACTTAGTGCCATGGTCTATTTGACTGGCTAGGGCTGGGTGCTAGGTTGGACTGGATGATCTTGGAGGTCTCTTCCAATCTGGTCGATTCTATGATTCTATGATTCTCAGTGATGCCAGCCAGCTCTCCTGAGCTGCAGGACTTTGAGGTATTTATTGCTGCTGCTGATTCATAAGATACTTGAGAAGACATATCCTCATATTCCAAAACCAGTTTCCAAGTCTGGATAGTATAGCTGTAAACCATGCTAATTAAAGGTAATTTTTTTGTATGTGACAGGAAAAAGCTGATAACATCAAACCCTAATGGAGAGAGATGGGAGAATTTCCCTGAGCTACGTGCTTTGCTGCTGAGGGAGCAGAGCTTGGCAGATGGAGGAAGATGGAGCTGATTTCCAATTTAGCCTTCTATTAATGTTTTATGATTTTAAATTTAGCAGAGTAGCCCATTTTTCTGTGATCTTTGCAGGATTCTTGTTTCCTATCTGTGGAGTACTGGAAGGAACTCTGTAAAATATATATATACATAGCATGTATCAGAAGACTCTGCTGTCCAAAAGAACAAGTGAGTCCTAGCACAAATTCCACGCTAACTGCCCTTCCTACTAAATGAGTCTTGATATCCTCACTCTGTCAAAGCTTCCTCTAAATGCTGTGGCTCAGATCCAGGTCTGTCTGGGTGCAGCTTTTCAGGTACAGACAGCTGTGAGAGAGCAAAGGACACAAGTTGTTCTTCCTCTTTAAGCTGGCTGAGCAATTATGCCCTTGGCAGAGAAAGGGTGAGAGGCAGTGTGAGTCCTTCCCTCTCTGCTCTGTGTGTACTTGAGCTATATTCTGCAAGGTTCTATCCAGTGCACTCTTATGGCACATGAGGAGTTAGCTGGCATCAGACCATCGAGGCATATTGATGGCATCCTGGCATATCTCTTTAGAGATAAGCAGGAAAGTAAAACACATATCCACCCACCCTGGGCACTAAGGACCATCTGAGAGATGGATACTGGTACATTCTGACCAAAAAACATACACAGAGTACACAGCATGAATTGCCTTCTGGCTCTGGTTTTATTGATTATAATTTAAGTCATGTAGAGAGCTGGCTTGGGCTCAGCAGCCTGAGATGTAGGCAAATAAATTTGGGCAGAAAAGCATTCATCTCAAAGGACTAAGATGGGAACAACAGATGAGTCCTCTTGGGGCACATTTCATCCTGTGCTTGTTACAGTGTCAGTGTCAGGCTTAATCTCTGGGAGCATCCCCATTGCTTTCATAATGCCAGCCTCTATATAGGTCACTGGGTGAAGGGTTAAAGAAGTGAACCCTATGCTTACAAGTTAATTAGAGTTTGGCTATAATGACACAAATCTAGAGCAGCTCTTCCAAAGCCAGCAGCGGTTGCTGGCTGTGCTGGTGACACTCAGAACTCGGCGAGGGAAACGCTGTGAAACGTGGGAGCTTCAAACAGCCGTTCAAAACATGATGAAATCCTGTGAGGTGTTGTGTCAGCTGAAAATAAGCAGAAGGAAACCCAGAATGTAAGTGTGATTCTATAACAAATTAATAGAAGAACAGACCAGGGAGGGAACTTTGCCCAGCAGGGTCTCCCCAGCAGGAAGGGAATCTTTATTTGAAGAACCACGACTTTATTGTGTCTACTGTAATACTTTTTCTTATCTTGTGCTGTTGCACAAAGAGAAAAGAAGTGTCTGTGTGAAGGCCTAATATGCTGGTGCTAATTTAGGTGTGACTGGGTGTAAAAACACAGTCATTTTAGAGCTGCAGTAAAGTACTGCTGGCGGTTTAGGGCTGCGTATCTCAGGGTCTCAGTCTGCTGGGACTGGCTTCCTGCCACTATCCACCATTATGTATCAGCAGGAAATTACACTTTTATGAGTGATTTACCTTTAAACAAATACTACTACACAAACAATATGGTATTGAATTTGGTGGTTTGCCTTTTAAGTACTACAGTGAAAGACTGTAACAGCTGTCTAAGCTGATAACTACTACCTAGGATAAGAATGTTGTTGACTGAATTATTAGTCAATTGTTTAACTAAATCTAGTTGCATCTCTCTTTTAACTGTGTGACATTTACAGTTTCTTTAAACAATATAGTTCCTTGAAACACACATGGAACTGGTTCCTTGGGTGGGAACTTTAGGGATAAAGGATTTTTTTGAAGATTAGATCACACTTTTAATTTCTTTCTCTCTCTTTCTTTCTCTTTCTCTCTCTCTCTCTCTTTCTCTTTCTATCTCTCTCTCTTTCTCTCTCTCTTTTTCTCTCTCTGTCTCTCTCTTTTTCTCTTTCTCTTTTTCTCTTTCTCTCTCTCTTTTTCTCTGTCTCTCTCTTTTTCTCTTTCTTTTTCTTTTTCTCTTTCTCTTTCTCTCTCTTTCTCCTCTCTCTCTTTCTCTTTCTTTCTTTCTTTCTTTCTTTCTTTCTTTCTTTCTTTCTTTCTTTCTTTCTTTCTTTCTTTCTTTCTNTTTTCTTTTCTTTTCTTTTCTTTTCTTTTCTTTTCTTTTCTTTTCTTTTCTTTTCTTTTCTTTTCTTTTCTTTTCTTTTCTTTTCTTCCCTTCCCCTTCCCCTCCCCCTTCCCCTTCCCCTTCCCTTTTCCTTTTCCTCTTTCTTTTCCTTTTCCTTTAATTTTCTTTTCTGTCTTTGATGATTTCTGAGTGATTGGCATTGGAATGGGCTGCCCAAGAGGTGGTAGAGTCACCGTCCCTGGAGGTGTTCAAGAAAAGCCTGGATGAGGCACTTAGTGCCATGGTCTGGTTGATTTTCTAGGGCTGGGTGATTTTGGAGGTCTCTTCCAACCTGGTTGATTCTATGATTCTGAGTGAATTTACCTGTGGCTTTCTAAGTTCTGTGGATGGGCACAACCACAAGTCGTGGCTAAAAATGACTGTACTGCATAGCTGGACAAGTTTTAGCAGAGGATTGAGGCAGCATAATGAATCCAGTACATATATACTGCTGTAGCTCTTGTAAGAACATTTATCCAAGATATGAGTTCATTTTGCAAGGTGCTGAATGCCTGCAGCCTTGTAAGGTACTCTCAAGCCACTGCAAAATAGGGCACAGTGTGTATGAAGGAGGTTGATATTGCAAAATTCTTATTCTGTTATTGAACAATTAGGACTAACTTTCAGACCAGCTGGGACTTACAGACTTCATGACTCCAGTGTCTGGACTGGATCCAAGGCCCAGTGAAGTCACCTGGAGATTTTCCATTGACTCCACTATGCTTTGGACCAGGAGCTTTGAAAGGCTATTCCCATGAAGTCAAATGCCTAAGGCCAAACGTGGTTTTACACAATTGGAAATCACCTGCTTTGTATGTTTTCAAAGGCAGCTCCACCACTCAGTAGCAACAATACAGAATTGGGTGGAAAGGGTGAAAATAGTTGTGGATTGGTGTGATTCTTCAAAAAGCTCATGGAAAGGCTTCAATGCTGAGGCACTGAAAATGAGAATTTGTAATGCAGACTCTGTTAGTATTTTTCCTGGATTAGATTTAAGGGTGGCGGGGGGGATCATGTAAATATTGCAGAACCACAGCTGTCTTCTTTGTGCCATTCCGGAGCCTCCAACACAAGAGGGACATGGAACTGTTGGAGCGAGTCCAGAGGAGAGCCATGGAGATGCTCAGAGGGCTGCAGCAGCTCTGCTATGAGGACAGGCTGAGAGAGTTGGGGCTCTGCAGCCTGGAGAAGAGAAGGCTTCGAGGAGACCTTAGAGTGGCTTTCCAGTATCTGAAGGGAGCCTACAGGAAGGCTGGGGAGGGACTATTGACAAGGTCTTGTAATGACAGGACAAGGAGTAATGGGTTTAAACTGGAGGAGGGGAGATTTAGACTGGATGTTAGGAGGAAGATCTTTACAGTGAGGGTGGTAAGACACTGGCACAGGTTGCCCAGGGAGGTTGTGGATGCTTCCTCCCTGGAGGTGTTTAAAGCCAGGCTGGATGAGGCCTTGAGCAGCCTGCTCTAGTGGGAGGTGTCCCTGCCTATGGCAGAGGGTTGGAGCTGGATGATCCTTGAGGTCCCTTCCAACCTAAACCATTCTGTGATTCTATGGTTCTATATATTCAAACAATGCTCACTGTGTTCACTGAAAAAGATAAAATCTTAATGCTTTACGACATTCCTTCTGTTGAATCATAGAATGCGAAAGAGAAATCGACCGGTGGAGCCAGGCTATACCACCCCTGAGGGAGAGTCAGCAGGTGAGAGGTGTACAGGTTGTAGCGAATTCCACTTCCTCTTGCTACCCACACAAAATGGGTGATAAAAAAGGCACAGGGGATGAGGGATCAGTTCTACTATCATTTTAAAGCAAATTTCTTGTTATTTACTCTGGAATCAATCTATACCAACAGCTCATTTTGATCAAGTCACCCCCAGAGTGGTTTAGCCCTTTGCATGAACATCCAGTGCTATGCTTCAGGGACACGCTGTTCTCCACAGCTTGCTATGGTCTAATTCCAAAGATCCACACTCATTCTTGGGTTCATGTACACCTTACAAATAAAGACAGTCTCATCTCTTTTGTCCCACCATTACTTTTCTGAAAGCACAGTTCCCCTTTGTCTGTAAGTGCTCTTTTGTAGCAGAAATGCTGTCTTTTTAGGTCAAGTCAATCTCTCTTTTTATGGTTTTCCTTCCATACAAGGCCAGTTTTGCAAATCTCTTGACACATGTGGTAAAATAAGTGGGTCCTGATGTGAGTGCCCAAGAGCTTAGAGCATAACCCCTTTTTCATGTTATATAGATGAAAAGGAAGTAAAGCTTATAGAGGCTCTATATAGCCTTATAAACCTCATTGTCTACTTCTATTATTTATTTCCTGTCCAAGTCGAAGTTTTGAAAGGCTTTTTTTTTTTCCCTTTGTCAAGGGCTAACCATTTTGGCTAGGAGACCAAAGCATAAATGTATGTTGGATTTGCAATGCCCATTGACTTTCCCTCGGCAGGTGGAAGATTGATTCTGATCTGCTTGGTGCTGATGTGAAGGAAGAGTCATGTCCTTGAACCGAACAGATATGCCGTGGTACAAAGGAGGATGAGATCAGAAGCAAGCTCTGTTACTGCTGTGAGTAGCTCCCTGCTGGTGTAACCACCCTTGAAAGAATCATAGAACCTTACAGTTGGCTTTTCATGCACCAGACCTATTGGCCATAGAGAAAATAAATACTCTTCTTTTTCAAGCTACATCCATTTTAGTTTAGTTTAGTTTGGTTTGGTTTGGTTTATTTTATTTTGTTTTCTTTTTGGTTTAATTTATTTTGTTTTCTTTTGTTTTATTTTATTTTGGTTTGTTTTATTTTGTTTCGTTATTTTATTTTGTTCTATTTCATTTTGTTTTGGTTTGTTTTGGTTTATTTTATTTTGTTCTATTTCATTTTGGTTTTTTTTGTTTTATTTTGTTTTGTTTTGTTATTTTATTTTGTTCTATTTCATTTTGGTTTTTTTGTTTTGTTTTGTTGTTTTCTTCTATTTCATTTTGGGTTTTTTTTGTTTTGTTTTATTTTGTTTTGTTATTTAATTTTGTTTTATTTTATTTTGTTCTATTTTATTTTGTTTTATTTTGGTTTGGTTTGGTTTACTTTATTTTATTTTGGTTTGAATTATGTTGTTTTGTTTTGTTTTATTTTGCTTTGTTTTGTTTTATTTTG